>JANRGW010020634.1:0-10229 GCA_024733675.1 Psilopsiagon aymara
GGATAAAGTTGGCTTTCTGGGCTGCGAGTGCACACTGCCGGCTCATGTTCATTTTTCCGTCAACCAACACCCCCAAGTCCTTCTCCACAGGGCTGTTCTCAATCTGTTCTCTGCCCAACCTGTAGCTGTGCCTGGGATTGCTCCAACCCAGGTGTAGGACCTTGCACTTGGCATGATAAAACTTCATGAGGTTGGCATCAGCCCACCTCACAAGTGTGTCAAGGTCCCTCTGGATGGCATTACTTCTCCCCAGCTTATTGACCGAACCACCCAACTTAGTGTCATCGGCAAACTTGCTGAGGGCACCCTCAATCCCACTGTCCATGTCACCAACAAAGATGTTGAGCAAGACCCGTCCCAACACCGATCCCTGAGGGACACCGCTCGTTACTGACCTTCAGCTGGACATTGAGCAATTGACCACAACTCTTTGCGTGTGGCCATCCAGTCAGTTCTTTATCCACCAAGTGATCCACCTGTCAAATTGATGTCTCTCCAATTTAAAGACATGGATGACATGTGAGACAGTGTCGAATGCTTTGGTCAAGTCCAGATAGATGACATCAACTGCTTTACCCCTGTCCATCAGTTCTGTAGCCCCATCATAGAAGGCCACCAGATTGGTCAGGTCATATGAAATGTTATCCCCTTGAGATGTACCACTAGTTACTGGCCTCTATCTAGAGTTTGTGCTTCTGATCACTATCATCTGAGCCTGGTCATTCAGCCAGTTTTCAAACCACCACAGACTGGAAGTGGTTTGCTTCTCTAGCACATAATTCATCAGCTTCTCTTTGAAGATGTTGTGGGAGAGTGTTTTAAACCTTACTGAAGTCAAAGAAGAAAACATTGACTGTACTCCCATTGTCTACCAAATCAGTATCCTATTGTGGAAGGTGATCAAGTTGGGCAAGCATGACTTCTTCAGGGTGAATCCATGCTGACCACTCCCAATCACCTTTATATTCGAGTCAGTAATTTGGTCTCCAGAATACCACTGGAGCAGCAGAACTCCAGTGGTTTCAGTGGGACATATTTTCCAACTCTTTGCCTCTAAGGAGGGAAAGACTGGGTGGATCATGAACCCCATGAGCTCCCACAACAGGTAGTCTCTTTCCAGCACAGAGGGACTGTGGGATGCAAAAGTCTAGCAGCAACAGTGAAGACTGATGCTCCCTTGCAGCATATCAGTCTCAACCTCACTGAGGGAAAAAATAAAAAATCATGGGGGAAGCAGGACTGATTTTAAGCTAGAGGAGCTCTGGCAGAACGACTCACAGGCATCCATTAACTATGCATTGTTTTGCTGCAAAGAGCAAACTTGGATTGTAAGCTAAGCTATCTTGGGTATGGGGCAAACCTTTGTGATCTTTCAGCTGTTTTAAGCTGTGTTTCAATGACTTTCTCTTTTCACCAAAACTGGCATATGACCTAAAAATGGTGCAGTGTATAAGCAAGAAACACCTTGCCCGTGTCTCAGGTGTTGCTGTGAAAAGTCTCAACTAATTTGCTCAAAAGCATTTACATGCATTTGGACTACTAAAAAGAATTATCTTGTATCATAACCTTGCAACAGCCTGAGCCTTGCTTGCTTCACTTTTATTCAGAGTATGAATTCCAGTGTCTGTTTTATTTTCTTTCCATAAGCATCCAGGTGAGGCCAAGGCTAAACCCATGCACAACTTTATCTCAGAGTGGTCTTTTCATTCTGAATATATTCAGTACTTTTCTGTGCTGAGTGAGGTTACAAAACTGAGGAAAACTGGGCACAAGCCACCATACCGGAGTTCCAACATTTTGTCTCAGTATCAGCCATCATTAGAAGGCTGACACTGAGATTACAGCTTTGCTGTGTCTAGGCTTCTTGGCACCACAAAAGCTTAGCACAATGGCGCTGCAGCTTCAAAGGGAACTCCATGAACATTATTTTGCTGGAGATTCCAGAGTCACCTGGTGTCATAGAAGTAATCACAAAAATATAAACCAAAAATCCTTATTATCACACAGAGATTAGGTTCAAGAGTTAGCAGTCACATTGTTCTGAATACTTTACCAAACAATAATAGGCCAGTTTGTAGCCTCAATGTGCCAGGGGAAGTACCCCCAAAAGCACACACATGCTTTATTAGGACTTTGTTTTGTATTAGAGAAGGTAAGAAAAGGTCCCACTGTAACATTAGCAAGGCCTGAATGTTCACTTTTTGTCTGCAGTAATTGTTTTTCTGATTTGTATTTTGACTTAGGCTAGCTAACTGTTGACAGATGACCCAGTTATATGAATGCATTTTAACAGCAACAAGATAAACAGAAAGCAAGCAGATAGCAATACAGATCTCCAAGCATTAATACATGGGGAAAGGTAATAATCTCTGACAACTTGCTTTCATCCTGCATTGAACAGAGAACTTAAAGCTCAGTCCTATCTAGAAACCTTTTTCTGTCTCACCATGGAGATCGCTTCCAGTTCCTTTCTCTGGATCCTGCAAAAAGCCACTCCTAGTGATCTCATCTTGTGGTAAAAGTGAGAGAAACAGATTATACCCTGAGTCAGAAGAGAAGAGTATACAGGACAGGGCAGGACTCTTACCTGAGCACATCATGATAACATGTGAAGCTGTGATGCTGTTAAGCCTTACAGTCTGATACCAAGTTTTCAGAGCAAAAGTAGGCAAGGTCAGATACTATAATCAGGCAGTAAGTGGTGAGTAAAGCTCAGACATCAAGCTAATTTCAGGCACCTTGTCTTTTTTATAAGGCCATGACATGAAGACTCAGGTATGATATCAAGTTCCACTGGTTGACTTTTGTTCAGCTAGCTGGTGCTCTGCTTTATCAATTTTATTTCTGCTTGTGCACAATAGATTATTATAACTTCAAGCTACTTGATTCAAGGCAGGTTTAGCACTAACAGGAACTCTTCTAACAGCTGTATGAGCAGACCACCTACAGAGCTATGTCAACCAACACAAGAGCTCTGGCTATTCAACATTGGGTTGATATTCAACCTAAGTAAATCCCACATTTGTGGACTCACGGCACCCAGGTATATTTCCCTACCCTTTAACCACTCCCCTTTGTTTTATGGCTCTTGCAGTGCTCAGCAACATAAAAGTATCATTATGATGCTTTGCACGGCCATGAGGTTGTGCTGTAGTCTTGGTTATCTGAACTTGCTATGTACTGGGCTCCTATGTAGTAACAGTTCATGGAATAGGTTGTTGTCAGGAAGACAGGTATTAATTCCTGCTTTCCAGCTTTACTCCAAGCTTGGAATCTGTGACTCTACCCCTTATTTAATGACACAGTTGAATGAACAGTCCTAGGAAGCATTATATAATCTGGACTAGGAATAGAAGTTGGCTAGCTTGACAAACCTGCCTGATGCTCACTGCATCCCATTCATTGTGACAAGAATCAGTGGCAGAGATGGGCAGAGTAATTTTTCTGAAGGAAGAAAAGTAGAGAAAAAGCATTATCTACCAGCATCTTCATGTAATTGCAAGTAGGGTTCACGTTAATACTTTTTGTGCTTGCTGATAGAAAGTGAGGTGAGTACCATGTGTATGTAAGTGTATGTATGTGAGGTGGGTACCATGTGTACCATCTGGGTTCACGGAAATGAACCCAGAACTTCTGGCCCTGAAACTGTGTGTTTCAGAGGAATAATCAATGCCACCGCCCAGCGTATCATTGATATTCACAGAAATTTGCTACAAAAAATAACAGATGAGGCCCACTGAAGTTAGAAGGGAAACCAAGATGTTCCCAGGTTTGAAGGTCCCCCTACAGAAAAGAAGCACAGGGTTCTCTCCAGATATCTACTTCTAGTATCATTATTTCTAAGAAACTCGAGTGTCAACACCAGTCTAAGTTCCTATATGGACCAGCAATCCCAAGGAGAAAATACAATGGCTGCAGAAGAGGAAGCAGGTCTTATGATTAATGCAAATCTATACAAGATCTCTGCCCCACCAGGCTACAGTTCTGGCAGACCAGGGAGGAGATGATTGGTAATGCTTTCCCCTGGCTATTCATAAAGTGTAAAAACAGCAAAAGGAACCAAAACAAACACTGTACACTGTAGATCTGAATGAACTGTACTTTTTATTTCTCTTGCTACAAACTGGGAGGTAAAAGTGAGGCTAAGAGTTGCTGTTCATCAGAGAAAGCATTTTGAGACAAGGCTAAAAATATTTCCAGACTCTCGGTCAAGGAAATGTGATTTCTGAGTTCAGTCCAAACCAAAACCTTGCTGTCCCAAATCCCAGACTCCAAATTTGTTATGCAGAACCCCAAATACTTGGAAAGGGTAGAGGCCTCATTTGATTCCATGACAAGTTTCCTGACCAGATGTCCTTATAAAATTATGTTGCTAGCCAGTAATCACAAGTTCTGCTTCCACCTTCCTTTTGTTTGGCTCTGAAAAGTTTAATTCAAACCATGGCCTCCTGTGAAAATTCACTCGTGTTGTAGATCTTCTCTTCATGTTACCCACATGCATATTTCAGTTCCACTCACCTATTTATAGTATGCCTTCACCTGTGTAAAATTCTTGTAAGATTCTATTTGTGATGCCTTATCTTGCACAGCAGCTGATACAGGAAGATGACCCATGCTTCCATACCAGAGCTCTCTGACATGACAGAGACCTCATGCTATGTTTGAGTCCTGGTGAACAACCATCTTCCAAGATTTTCCCTAGATACCTGTGACCACCTTAATAGATAATGTGGAGGGACCCTAATCATTCCAAAGCAATTTTCCCTCTTTGCATTTAAGAATTATCACTAATATTGTCACAGTGAAATAGTATTATTAATTATCATTGGTTTAAATTAGCTCCCTAGCATATGCCTTAACAAAGCCACTTAATCACATTTCGATTTGGCCACATCACTGCAAAAAGTAATTGGATTTTCTGTTTGCCTCAAGAGCCACAACTACCCGGTTAGTTACAGATGACTTAGATCCACCACAGCATGTGAGCCACTGTCGAGTACATGGATGCATTGTTCTGGATGACTTGGAATCTAAAATCCTAGTTGCATTGAATGCACATGGCTCTCAGGACATGATGAATGGGTTCAGTGGGTTTGATCCCAAAGCTGTAGCTCTGTTTTCACACTGGAGGGTGGCACCACAAGTGTTGAGTTTCCCTGTTAAGAGGTGAAAAACTAAGACAGGCTGGTTTGATTTATAAGCATATTTAGTCAGAACTTTAACCATTTAAGTGCAAGCACGCACCCAATAGAAGTGTTAATTCACTGACTTCCTGCAGGGATTGTGATGCAGAGAATTGTAATTCAGACAATGTTTGGAAGATAAAGCATTGTTTCCAGTCCAGCCTTCCTGAATTCTTCCAGTCATCCAACACTTTCAGCTTTAAAGGAATGATTCGCTCCCTGAAATATGATTTATGGAAAGGTCTAACTCAGTCACTACAGTCTTTCGGATTTTAGACAGGCTTTGTTCTCCGTCAGCTCACTTTTGGCTCAGAAAGTAGAGCCTGTGAAGAACCCCAAACCAGCCTTTTACCCAGGAGATGAACAGTTTGAACTTTAAGAAGTCAAACTTTACAGTGTCAGCAAATGAACCTGGTCCACTGAATTCAAAGTACTCCATGGAAGGAAGTGCTGAAATCTGCTAATAGCTTTTTTCTCATACAACTCTCTGAGCTCATCACATGTAATTATAAGTTTAGAATCACACAACATTGAAAATTTTTAAAATACAGTAATTCTTTAAGGGACCTGAGTGTGAGGACTGAGGTTTGTTGTGGGGTGCAAGTGACTTTTTCTTGACCTTGCCTGAAATTTTGCTCCTTTTCTACCTCTATGCAGCTTGCCCACTGGGATCTTCCACACTGCTGTCCTCAGGAACTTTCTGTGGTTAATTCCTGGAATTTTCTGTGTGGAGGTTTCTTGAAGACAAAACATTGGAGCAAGTCGCTATTCTACTACAGCATTTTGCTGCCTTTTTGTTTCTTTGCAGCCTCCCACACATTCATCATTGTTTTGCTAAGTTTTCCTCATCTCTGAGTGAAATGACCTAGCTTGTACACCAGCTGGTGTTGCCTCATCACCAGAAATAGTCTGGAACACCAGACTTTGGAACTGCTCAACACCTCCTTCTAAGAGCCCTTGAAGAGTGGCTTTTACAGTCCATTTTTTTCTCTGCTGTGTTTAGACTCAGACTTAGAGTCCCTAGTACTTCTCCAAGTGTCTCTGAATGTGCCACAGTGACGTGGAGAAGAGGAGGAAAATCAGAAAGTTATGGGCTCTGAAAAACAGATGGAGGTCAAAATTCAGCTTGACTAAGATAAATGAGCAATCTCTGACAGTAATCTGGGTAACCGGTATTGCATTTATAGTTCTTAATGACTCCATTTTCACATGAACTGATGGCCTTGGCTCTCCTGTGGGTGTGTCAGAGATGAAAATCAAACTTTGGTCTCTAGGACTCTTCTCCTTTGACATATGCTTTTGCCCAAAACATTTTGCTTTGTTATATTTGAAAATAGTATGTCCAGGTGTGTCTATAGGCATGAATTTAGCATCACAAAATCTGAGCCTTCACTTCAACTATGCAATTTTAGAGAGCAATTATGAAGATTCATAGGTGACACAAAGATTTTAGTGACCAGCATGCTTCTGCCAGTGAAAGCATTGCACAAAGATTAATAGAAGCAAAGGTTTGCCTGGGGAGCTCTAGGGCAGGGACAGTTGTACCCAGCCTATTTCATTTTTCTCTCTCGCAAAATCTTCAGCCTTCCTGTTTTATAGATTAGGTTTCTTTTTACTTCAAATAGGCTTCCTTGGTATCTGGCCAATTTGCTAGTGTGTAAATGCAACAGAAAATACCACAGGTTCAGCCCAGGGGCTCTGCTGCCCCTGGACTGGCCCAAGGGCAAAGCCCCGTGCAGACATGTTGGCCCACCTACAGAGCTCCCTGCCTATGCTGCTTTCAGTCTAGCTCATGTTTATTGGCATGCCAGCACACATAGAGCTAAAGTCAAAAGACAAGGCAAATAAGAGTTTTAGCGAATGAGATAGGAAACTAAGGAACTGTATAAACACAGAGATCACACAGAGAGATTTGCCATCTTGGCAGAAACTATTTCCTAATACCTAATAAAACTACTATACAAAAGCTGAAGTAGAAAGATGTGTGGAGTACAGGTTGCTGCATACATTGAATGTTTTTTTGGCATAAAGGAGCTAAAATGACACTTTCCAATGCTTAATATTTTGTAAAGCGTACCCTGCCCATGTAAAACAGGAACAGTCCCAAGGCAGTCTCTGGGGATGCAGCTTCACATGTTGCAAGAGTGAAGGATACAAGTCCCAGACCTCTCCACAAGCAGTCAAATTCTCACTTGAGGGGTTCTCATCTGAGGTGCACACAAATAATGATAAAGATGACACAGAGAAGGAATTTGCATACTGTGATTGGTTTCTATCAGCTAGTAAAGGCGACCTCTCGAAGAGCTGTCTGAGCACTCAAAAGGTGAATGAGCTTTCCATCAAGGCTCAGGATGTAGCTAAATAGTTATCTTTTTATATTAAGTGATATTTGAAGGCAAATATGAGACCTATCATAAGCAGCATTTTCTTTACATATGTGAATGCATACAACTTAAAATTAAGCCATGTCAGGTCACTCTGATGTCAAATCACATTCTGTGACAATATGCCATAGACTTAGTATATTGCAATATCAGTAATTGCAATATACTCAGTAATTGCATTAGCCTTTATCAGTTAAGATAAAGACCTACCTTCACATACAAAATATTCGTTTCAAAAATTTGATTTATGATGCAAATATAGGTGAAATTAATACAGAGCTAGGCCCATGGTCCTGCTTTACTGACAGTTCCATGTATTCCTGATTTGAAAAATGCCAGGCCATGACAATCTGCAGGTGAGCCACCGCACTCTTCTTGCTTTTGTTTCTGAAGCTAATGTTCTTCTAGTATCAGCCTGACTTTCCATCTCCTCTTATAGAATAGAAAGCAGAGGTAATATACCATAGGACAGTCAGGTGCAGACTACTCAGATTTCAGACAAAGGGAGCTAAATAAATGGGCCAGTGGAGGCAGAAGACAGCTTGACTGGCAATAGGGTAACTTGCTGGATTTAGAAGTTGACTTTGCAAGGGTAAAATACAGAACTGGCACCATTTGCTCTCCTCCATGTTCTTGGCAAGCAGGTTTCTCTATTAATAGATCATCAGTAGCTCACCAGTCTCACAAAGGCATTTTGAAAAGCCTCCCCTGATCCACTGATTTTCCTTCTGTTTTGAAACATCTTGAAACGATGTATTGAGATTCTACTTTTATTTGGAAAAGACACAAAGTTTGCCAGATGCCATGCACAGACCCCTCAGTCTGCCCATGGAAAGGAGTCCAAGCTGCACACTACACAAGGACTCTGTGCTGCATGTACTGAAAGGGAGCAATGTCTTTCCCTGTGAAGCTCTAGGCTGTGGCTGGCCTGAGCCTGCTACAGCCTTAGTTGATTTGATTTCCATGGCTCAGTGCAACTGGCAAAATTTGCCTGAAGAGAAAAGCAGAGAGTAGCCAACAAGTTACCCTGCATGTTATTTACTGCAGTGCACTGCCCAGGCCAGAAAGTTTCAGGCCAATTTGTTCTAAAGCACCGCTTCACTGCCTGTGACAACTGAGCTTTTCTGAGAACAGGTTTCCATTCTCAATCAATCTTGGAAGATGAAGCTTTCTTGACTTACTGACTGACTAAGCTCAGAGTCAGCTGAGTAGCACCCACTGATTGTGAAGAGTAAGAAATATCAAGATTAATTACTTCCATAATTTTACCTTTCTTCTGCTTCACCTCTTGAACCAATTTGGGCTGAAAAGAGTATAAAAATCATATATGGCCTCAAGTTATTTCACATAAAAGGATACTAACCACCCTCACTGCACTGATGTGGTGAGGGCTGAGCAGCCTTCATTGTACCTGAAAATTAGGCTCAGATGTGACTGCTAATTTTGGGGAATACTTGAGTTACTGGACTCAAACTGAAAAACCTGTTCTTCAAAATAGATTCAGCACCTGTGCTTTGGGAACCATCTCAGTAAACCCTGTAAAATGTGCACAGGACTTGAGGAACATTATGCAAAACAAGATTACTCAGCTTTAAGCAGAAGTGAAAAACTGAAAGAAGAAGCACTTCCAGGAGTTCTGAGGGGCAGCAGTGCACCTCTATCACCCTCAGTTGGAACTTGGCCGGCTTATTGACACATATGCTTAAACCAAGATGGTGCAAAAACTTTCACGTGGTATCAGGAGCTCTAGCCACATTGCTTGCAGACAAGGAGAAGGGACAATGCCTCCAGTTCAGTGGGGAACTTAAGGAAGTGCTATCTTCTTCGCTGAAGAATCAAGGGATTATTTAAATAGCAACTGTCAGATGCCAGAGTGTAGGCAGCCAATATGATAATTTTCCTTATTCATCTTTTAGTCAATCATTCTGTTTATTGAACACGACAGAAGCTGCTGAATTTAGCAAAAGGCTCATAAAATATTTCCCCTAAAATAAAAACTCTTCTCCTTTGAGAAACCACTGTTATACCCTTGCAGGATATCTCCTGCTTAGACCTGCAGCTTTCCTGTAGGACTGCCTTCATTATTTTCGAGAAGTCAAATGGTGCTTCTTTTAGTGTTAGCTGTGTGGTAACACAAATGGCTTGCTTCTGTTTTACCAGTTGTTTTTGAGAAGGAAATCCTCCATTCTTAGCACACTACAGAAGTGGTTAACTTTATACCCACCAAGAACTACACTGGAGAAATTTTCTGGTCAGTTATTTGTTTACCAAACACAAAAAAAGATGCGCTCTGAAACTCAGTGTAACACATTGCTAAAACCTGGCTCCCTGAAAAGCTAACAATGTACAGAATCAGTAAAGTTACAGACAAATACGTTAGGAATTGCACAGTCAGTTCTTGTAACTTCATATATGTTATGCGCAGAGCAGATTTACTGGAAATGTCTGTTTTCCTACACAGGCCTTATCATTGAGCCAAATATATTCATTGCACTAGTCCTAGCTCTGCTTCCCTCTATGCCCATACAGCTAGAGTCATAGAATCACAGAATAGTTAGGGTTGGAAAGGACCTCAAGATCATCTCTTTCCAACCCCCCTGCCATGGGCAGGGACACCTCACACTAAACCATATCACCCAAGGCTCTGTCCAACCTGGCCTTG
>JANRGW010020634.1:10329-29950 GCA_024733675.1 Psilopsiagon aymara
CAATACTCCAAGTGAGGTCTCACGAGAGCAGAGTAGAGGGGCAGGATCACCTCCCTCGACCTGCTGGTCACACTCCTCTGGATGCAGCCTCACAAAGGAGACTGTTTCTTTAATGTACCTCCATGGTTCTTTGAAGGGCCTACAAAGGTGTCACAGAAAATAGGGACCCTTGGCTCTGCTTGTTTATATGGACTCCTACTGCATCACCTTTTCCAAAATCCTTGGGAAGAGAAAGACCAGCAAGGAAGCTGTTCCTGAAAAAAGTTTACACTCTATGCAACTCATCCAGAAACACACAGCTACATTATTGCAATGCTAAACTCCTCTCAACAGCTTGTGGGGTAAGTTTCTTTCCTGTGTCATATCACAATTGTTGTGTCTTTTGGCATTCCTTTTTAAAAACGAATTCTCACTCTTCATTGACCAAGCTAAATATACTCCAGCAAGCAGCATGATCATTTAGGAAGGAGAACTTCTCTATGCATTCAGCTGTATTATCTTCTGATGACTGCGTGTCACATTATTCCTGCTGTAAGTCTGACTCTGAAGCCTAGTCAACAGGCAACAGCCCCAGAAAGAAGAGCAATGTCTGGTGTGTTAATGCTGCAGTTCTCCAAAAAAGGCCAGGAACTGCTCACATGAGCACATAATCCTTCTTTACCAGGGTTTTCCAACAAGAACTAGTGTATTTCACCTTCAGCCTTTCCTCTCCTGAACCCATGGAAGACTAAGCACTGGGTTAATTCTAGCCCATTCAGAAATCAACTTTGAGATAAAAAAATACATAGTCTTGGTTAGGTGAATTTGAGAAATTAATTACAATTTCTTCCCATATAAAATCTAAGCCTTAGAATACTAATTGTCCACATTAACATGGAGAATAGGCATTTAACACACTGAATATAAGAAGCAAAGAGAGCTTATATAAACACATGGCACAGCCACTACCTTGCCAGCAAGCCAATATTGTCACATATACTTACAGAGACATGATTTTAAATGTAAGTATATATGCTTTTGCTGAAACAGCTTACTTGTGGTCATGGTGATTAAATATTCTCATATTTGTCAATGAAATTTCAAAACAGTTTTTACTATAGCAGTGGGTATCAGCTACAACAAATGCTCAAGCTCATATTCCCTAAGTACATCACCAACTGTAGCCACTGAAGATGCCACTACTCTTTTGAAATTATGCTTTCCCAGGGAATTATTCAAACTCACACAACTGAACCATTGCTAAATGTCACAAAACACTTTCACCACCACAGAGGTGAGTCATTCAGTTCCAATCCACACAGTAAAGGAAATGCTGCTTGCAGTTATGTCCTAGCCCTCACCTAAACTTGGCAGTGTAAGAGCCAGAACCCATCTTCCCTCTGGATGGCAAAACCAGTGCTGGTAGGAGGAGAGACAGATCCTTCTGCCTTCTCTCAAGTTATAGCACTCCCTGAGTACAACCTGCAGGTCTGAATGGTGTGGAGGTTCAAGGGAAGGCTGTTTCTGATTTTGTGATAATGGCAATGGTCAGAGGCTCCTCCTGGACAGCATTTTCTGATGTGCAGCTTCTTGATGTGGAGGCAGGCATGCAGCCCTATCAGGGAAGGCTCCTCGCATTCTCGATGAACATGCACACACACATGGCTCAGGAGTTCACTGCTGTTATGCTGTTGCAACAGATCTGGGTGTTTAGGGGGCTTTAACTTAACCTCATCTGTGGCAATCAAGAGGGCTCTACATAACAATTTTAGCAGAAACATGAGTCATTTCCACCTCTTGAACAGCTGTTCTTTTGCTGCCTACACTTTGGGCCATGAGAATAAGCCCCCATGCAAAGCAACCAGATGCCTTTTCATTCGTATTTCAGATCTGCCAGTCTTCACATCTTTTATTCCCAAAGCAGGCAATCCTATTGTGTAAATAATTCACATTTTCCTAGCAAAACTGGACTGGTGGACACAAAGAATCATGATTAGACTGATAATCTGAAAGTCTGAGCAATTTCAAAGGCTCAGTAAAGAAACACTGAGAATATCTCCCATTCCCAAGCTGGCCCATACTCAGAGAATCACTACTCCTAATAACAACAGCGGCTATGTGCCTCTATACACAATACACCAACTTCTGCTAGTAAATACTCACCTAAGCTATGGGGCAAAAAAAGCAGAATGCAGCTCCTCCTGCCTGTTTGCCCTACCATGCCTTGTGTTCCAACTGATGTAAAATGCGCTCAAGCCTGATGACAAGGGGGCCATGAGGCAACCTGCTATGCAAGACAAAAAAGCTGCTACAAGATTGAAACAACATTTTTGTCATCTGACTTGAATAACTGTGGCATGCTCATCGTAGGAGAGTTGTGACCATTATTATCTTGCTTGGCCTAACATCCACACGGTTCTCCTATTGAAAACTGAAGATGTATGAGCAGTGTGAAGATTCAATTAGATGAAGAGATGACTTGTTTCAATGGCAAAGCAAATTGTATTCACAATCAGAAGCATCAAAGTGATCCATCCAATTAATGAACTTCAGACATTTATTCTTTGATATTTAGTGCCATCAGTTTGTTTCCAAAATCTTTATGTAGTTTCCAGTTCCTGAATGATCGTTACATGTTCAAACCCAAGCACAGCAATGAAGTTTTCAGTTTCTCAATACGGTAAACAGGGCTACAGAATTGCTCAGGTAAACAGCAGGCAAAGGTCTGACATTATGTGATTCATACCAAGGCTTTGCTGCTGTTAACAGGACTGTGTTGGTTTTTTAGTTCTCCTTTAGAAGGAATGCAGCCTACTCCACACCAAGACGTGGAGAATCTTTTGGACATTGTTGAACTTGTCCAGAAACTTTCACAGCCATCAAAGGTATGGATTCAGCTTGTAAATATGGCAGACAGTAGGCCCTGGCTTCAGATTCGTAAAGTCAACAACAAAAACAACCCAGTGTTCCTGCCATCATAAGCAGCAGAGTTGCTTTTGTTGTGTTTTCAGAAGGTCTTTCCAACTGAGAGCCTGATGGCTTCTAAATATTCCTTCCCACAGGAGCCTTTTAACAGCTGACCAGAATAGCTCTTTTTGCAACAGAATCATCACCCCGATACAGTCATTTTTCCATTTTCCCAGGCCCTCCTTTCAAACCTGCTGGTTGTGTTACTCATGGGATCAGAGATTAAAAAAAAGTCCTCTTCTCAACTATAATCTAGCACTGAGGTGGCCTGTTCCTGAGAAATTGTGAATGCTCAAGACCCAGTTCAGACACAAAATTTGCCCAGTAGCATTTTTATGAGCCCAAGAGCTAGAACAGAGAATAAGCTCAGTCCCCAGTCAGCAAGGATTCCCTATTTGTAGTTTTTAGATGTTTCTGTCACTGTAGCTATTAACAAACTATTTCACAAAGCTAGAATGCCTCATTCTCCCCTGACACTGCTAGTCAGTTTGGGTTCAGAAAAGGAGGAGTAAAAGTGCTGCTAAGCAAACCAGAAGCATCATCAAGGCAAAAGGAGTTAAGAGTTGCTAGTGCATCCTCCATGTAGTTCATAATTACGACCTGCTAACACTTCGCTCAGATATATGGCAAATAAGTCCATGAGACGTGTTATGTGCAATGCTCTTGGCAACCAGAAATGCAAACTACTCTTTAAAAGCTCTTTTTTTTCCTCTTTACTTCAGACATCTAACACTATCCCCACCACTAAGTGCACAATGAAGTTATTTATTTTATAGACTTTTGGCGTAAAGGCAGCCTTCTTGAGGTGTTAAAATCCATTAGATGCTGTGAGCTATTGTAAACGAGCCTTGGGGAATTAAGAGTCAATTTATCTCTCGTCTGGCACTGGAGGAGGCAGGGTAGCAAGGACAAGTGAAATGTGAGAGACAAGTTGTTTTCCTTTGCTTCCACTTAGCCAATCAGGATGTAACTGCCTTGGCAGAAAAGAGACAGCTCTGAAGTAAAGAAGCAGAGGAGAAAACAGCAGGAGAGAAACAGGGAATTGTTACCTGATAACTAGCCAGGTACCAGGCTTTGTACGCTGCATACAGTGTACTGGGTTGCCCTTGCGCGCAACAGTATGTGGAAGTGGAGCCCCAGAAGACAGCAGGACTACCCCTTAGCTCTACCAACATGCCATCAGAACTTGAATGACCAGAGCAGGAAGATGTTCAGAGATGGATCTGTTTCACGGGCATGCGGCCTTTGGCCCTCTAACAAGTACTGTCTGGCAATCATCATGCCAAGTGCTAACCTGTGTGGTGGTGTGCTCTGACCTTCAGCTCTCACAGCAACCTGCTGTTGAGGGACAAGAGTAAGGGCATCTGTAAGTATCCATGGCAGACTAACTGGCCCTCACAGGCTCATAACCATGACACTAAAGCAGTAAAAGAGGCCTTAAACCCCAACACAAGTACAGCTTTCAAGCAAGAATATGGCAAGGAAGTTAAATGGACAGTGGCTGAGAAGTGGAAACTGAAGAAGACTGGGTTTCCTCCAGCCCTAACTGACCTTCAGCTTTGCAGGTTTCCCAGCAGAGAACACAGCCTTTACAACAGTCTTTGCCTTTACTCAAGTGTGAGAAGTCTCGAGTCTTCCCATGCATCCACTTAAAGAAAGGCCAAATGTGCACAAATGCCAGGCTGAGACTGAGATACAGAAATACTTTGCCCTGTGGCCGATGAGTAGTGCTAATATAGGTGTAGAAAATAACAGCTTTTGTAATCCTCATGCTTTTCTCAAGGAACAGGAAATTTATGGTTCTGTGAGTCTTTCATAGGAATAAAAATCTTCTGTTTGAGTTCTTTTGTGTATCTTATCCTTGGCTTTATACTCATGACCTTCCTTATAGCTGTTCACGTTGCCTTGCAAGTACGAGGACTAGCGAAAACTAGATCCATCTATAGTGCTTATATTTGGTCCAGGTCTCACAACCCTGGCCATAAATGCGTAATATGAATTACAATGCACAGTTAATATAACTGACTGATAAATGGGAATTCTCAGAGTCAGCAGATTATGCTGGGTCAAATCTCAGCCCTGAAAGTTAAATAGAACTGAGCCTATTTCTTTGTAGCAGATATGTCTGTGTATATTTTTAAGTAAAATATCTCAGATGATTAACATGTCTTAGTTTTCCAGTCCCAGCAATTCAGATAAACACCCTGCTTCCTTGAACTGCAGAGAATTAGGGGTAATCCAGTTTCAGACCTAGCTTGATACCTAATTAGCATGAGAATGTGCCTTTTAACATGCTGCTACTATGTTCCTAACAGCTTTTTTAGTTCTTAACTCTGATCAGCTGCAGTAATTTTTGTTTAATCTTGTAACTTAATTGCTCAAAAATACACTAAACAAAGACAAAATCACTTGTTTGACACAGGATTTTCTTACAGAACCCTCTTCCCAAGGTTTTCCCATTAATCCTTGCAACTTCCTGCTCTTTCTTTTGTCATGTCTCATCTCTTACCTGTCCTGCTCTGAGAGATATATTTCACAGGATCTCCAAAACATAAGCATTTTTCCTATACCCAAGGGACTTGTGCAGGTGACTTCCTACCATTTGCAGGTGTCCTCAAGAATGAACTCACTTCTGGAATTATAACAGCTGGGCAGTATTAGCTGTCCTTTACCTCTGCCTACAGCATCAACATTCATGTAGGAGCCTGTCGTGCTCTATCTAACACCTCCACATGGGAATCAGCCAGGTAATAAAGCAGTTCTAATTCAGCAGAGATATCAAGGAGCACAACTGCAGCTGACATCAGTATTTTTAGGTACTGGCTGAGTGAATTTGACTAGGTCAGTGGTGCTTTGAAATAAGAAATGGCTTCCAAAAGGAATCAGGACTTCCACCCCAAACATGTCTGTCAAGCCCAGGTATATGCTTCAGGCACTGACACAGTGCTTTCCAGACAGGCTATGCATATAAACGATCACCAGCTAGGCTGTCCTCAAAGTGCAGTCTCTCGCACAGTTTTGTTACACCAACAGGAAGAGAGGCAGGTGCCTCTCTTCTTTATATGCAGGTGACAGCACATAAAGAAGACTGCAATTTCACTTCAGCTTCCTCAGTCTAGGGTTTTAAATGTCTTCCAAATTCTGGTGCTGCGTCAGATTCAGGCTCAGCTCATCATCCGAGTTTGCAGCATCACACCATGGAAAGTGGCTACTTTTATGTATTTCCCTCCCAGGTAAGAGACTAACTTTCTACCAGTACCTACAGAAAGTACTTGTTATTTGTAATTCTTACTAACTTCTGGCTCAACAATTTACCCTGAGTCTACAGAGTGCCATTAATTCCTGAGACAGAGCAGCCAGGAAGACTGCTTTTTCATGTGCTTCTCTTTGCTCTCTTGACAGCATTAAGAAGCCATTTGAATAAATTATCCTGCAGGATCTGGATTAACAAGCCGTGTCAGAGGAATATGGTTACTACTGTAAACCTGGACAGTCTACCAGTGAATCTTGGTCAGTTGAGTATTATCAGAAACAGTCAGCTTTGGCTAAGTACAAACTCCATTGGGGTTAACAACCCTCCCTCAGTTTACTTAGAAGCTGTGCCAGTTTACACATACACTGTAATTCCAGCAGTGGGTGCCTATCAAATTACCTGATAGCTTCAGACAGACCTTTTTGCAGAGCATGATGTCTTTGCAACATATTCCTCCCTGCTTTGTGAAGTGCAGAGCAATAAAAGGCAGACATCAACTGATCAGAACTATAAACTACATGCAGCTCAAATGAAGTTTGTTTCACTAATTAATGTCACTGATTAACACAAATGTTTGTCACTAAATGAGCACACTATGCATCTGTTAGAGAAGGCTACATGTCAGCAGGAAATTGACTTTCAAAAGCGCTGACACCTCTGTAACACCGTTCAAGCATTGCTGTGACTACTGCAAAACAGGTGAGAATTGGCAGTTATAAGACCCATTCTTCAGTACTTTCATGTGCAAATTACTGCTGGAATAAGACTGTATTTGTCTGCTTATTTTATCATCAATAGTAATGATGTTCCTGGTCACTCAGACTGATAGAGCCTGCCTGTTCCAGATTTCAAGGATTCCAGGTTGAAAGAGAGAGGCGAGACACAATGGATTAAAAAATAACTAGTCTATTACTATAGGAAAATATACTGAGGGAGAGCCAGCAAACGGTGAAAGAGACACTGATGGATATTTCTGGTGAATGTTTGTCTTACCAACCCCAAAGACCGTGTGATGATGGTCAGGAAACCAGCTCTGAGAGACATCATCACAGTGTGAAGTGGCAGGTCCAACCTTAGCGGACGTCCCCTTGGATGCAACATTGACCTGGGTGGTATGAGGGTCTGCCTTTCTGCATTGCATGAAGCTCAGGCTTTTATACTAGCAAAAGGGCACACTCATTCCAACAAAGAGAACTAGCCTACATCAGAAGGAGTGGCTAGTTATGGCTATTTGCTATGACCGCACTGTTAGTACAAAAGGGTCTCCACTTGAGGATTTCTAAAGTGGACTGCAGGACTTTTAGGGGATTTTAGGGGAGGAACCACCATGGACGATTATCTCGTGTGTCTTGCAACTGGTAAAAGACTCTCTTTTGCTAACAGCAGTGTTAACTCCCCTATTTTCAAGGTTAAGTTCCCGCAACCTGTGCCAAACAGTTCTGCTCTATTTTTGTGTGCTTCACCATGGACCATTTTCTATTGTCACTGACACGCTGCCAAAACTTTTAAACAACCCCTTCATCAGAAGGGACTTAGATCTTAACTCTTGCCAGCACATCTACACCCATGATGGGATGTGAAGCACAGGGAACCATCCTACTTTTAAATACAGTTCACAGCCAAGCCCTGAAACTTCCCTTACAATGAGCACTGTGCAAATGGCAGTTGTCTTCTGGATATAGATTGTAGAGGGCTTTGGGAAGGGAGAGGCCTTGCTCTGCTTCATGCAGCCTACATTTCTACTCTTGAAACAAGAGTTAGCTGCATTGGCCCTGAAGGAGGAAGAGGGCACCTCTGACAGTTTTTGGCAACTTTTACCTGGCTCAGGTACCACTGCAGAAGGAGGAAGGATCCCAGAGCTTCAGGCTGTCCTCAGTCCTTTAGAATCTTCATCCTCCGCACAAGATCATGCCTGCCTCTACAAACACTGCTCTTCAGGTGGAATTTACTCTAAGGACTGGCAGAACTCAATCTTCAGGATATAAACTAGAGAGAAGGAGGGAGAGAAAAATTGGTAAGGAGAAGACCCATTACTGGTTCAAAGCATACATTTGTATGTGATAGATAGGAGCAACTGAGACAGTGGCATTACACACATCTCTTGCTCACTATAGTGATTGATTTCACATTTAAAAATAGGCAAAGAAATCAGAAAAATGTCTTGCCTCTGCCTGCTTTCTGCATTACTTTGAATATTGTCTGGGTGAAAACAGCACTTGCCCTCTGCTCTGGCTGGCACGGGTACTAGAGGAACAAACCTGCACAGAGTTGACAGTGTCAGGTTGTTCCCTTTCACACAGTATCAGATAGATTAGTCCTTATTGCAGAGAGGAAGGCACTGGTAAAGACCATCGCAATGCTCACACAAATATTGACTTACCTATTTGTGGGCATTTGTGCCACTTCCACCAGAAGGAAGTAGTAACTGGAAGCCAGGAGCTGTTTTTCTAATGTTATAGTTGCATTACCTTAAGGTTACGTGAGTTTCCAAAATATACAGGGAGGATTCATATCTGTCTTCTCAAGTATTAGCTAACCAAATAATGCATTCTTCTGCCCACAGCACCAGACCTCTAAAATACTGCAGTGGTCTCCATGGAAATAGTATCAGGCCTGAATATTGGTATTAATGTTTTCAGTAAGGAAGAAATTAACATTTTACTTTTAAGGTGTACAGGCAGTTTGGAAGAAAACCACTTTATCTTTAATAATTCCTAGACTTTTGCACATGGAAATAGGTATGGCAGCTGTCCACAACCTCTTTGCTCCCTTTTTCCTACATGCCTTCCCTAAACAGAAGAAGCAATCATTTTATAGAAGTGGTGGTAGTTGCTAAAAGATCTTGTTGCTGAGAATTTTAAAAATATATAATTTAAACTTTCTACTGGTTGGGATTCCTTATGGCATGGAAATTTTGTATTCCAGATACTCACAAAAAGAAACCCCGGCATCCCAGTCGCAACCAAATACATAGTAAGATGAATCCTCCCATTTATCATTTTAGAGCCTACCTTTTTTGTGAATTACCTCCCTGAAGGAAATTAAGAGACACTGGTGGAGCTTATTCAGGAAGCTCCTGAGGCACTTCTTCGCAACCCATCCTCGCCTGTAAGGGCAGACATGGTTGAGAGTCATCCTTCATATGGTCTAATGGATTCAGTCAGTAGTTTTACCTTTTAGCATTAAAACTACATCATTTGAGAGTGGTGGGAGTTGGGGTGTATATGCACTGATGCCAGGCTAGCACTTCCTGAGGAGCCTGCAGGATTGAGGTGGTCTGATGAACATCCCCATCTGAAATATCCCAATGACCAGTGTAAATTTAGGGTCACTGAGAGAGACGTAACAGATTTGTCTCTATCTTCTTTGGTCTGACATGTCAAGCTAGTTGAAAATGCAGCTGCCCATCATGTGACTGTAGCAGCTGCTCCCTGATTCCTGTGGTTTCATGCCATTTTACATACAGCAACTAGAAAGACTTTTCTGGGTATCAGTGGCATTAGCATTCCTAATTCAACATTTAAGATGGGAAGAAATGAGCAGTAAACTTACAAGTGTACTACTGAAAGGAGGCAAAATCTGTCTTCTTAGTCTTTTTGATACAGTTGTCCTCTGGAGGCTTCTCTTTATTTTTGGTTTGCTTGTACCAGAATCCAGTCAAGCAAATAACAGGTAAAGCTTCAATGACTTAGAACCTCGCCTTTAAAGTCAAGTTTTAACAAATCATTTACCTATTGCAGGCAAGTTACCGTTTTTCTTCTGATCTTGAATATATTAGCAAATAGTAGGAGCACTGGGGGTGCTGAATTTTCTTACAAGTTTTCTTTTTGTTTTATTCACACAGGTATGATTGTGATAATGAAAAAAAAAAAATACCCTTGGTTTTTTGAAGTTTGCTAGTTCTTACAGTGGGCTGTGTCCCAGAAAAAAGGACAATGGGAGATCTGAGTGAGAGTGCCTTACAGCTCTTGAGGAACCAAAATGGAGGGAAGGATTTTCTGCACCATTAAGTATTGATTGCTACTTTCTTCTGGGTAATCAACACACAATCTATGGTAAAGAGCAAAATTAAAACTTTAAGAGTCTCCTCACATTTGTCTGCTCAGTTTTCATTACAGAAGTGCTAAATTCTGCTTCCCTCCACCCATTATAAGAAATACCATTTCTCTCCAGGGTTTTCCTTACTGTTTTCAGTGCCATGACTTCTGGGTTTAAGGGAGAATCCAACAAAATGAGAGGGAGGGAGTGGAGGAAAGAACAGAGAAAGGCACTGAACTGTCGTGTTTTGCTAAGATTGAACTCCCTCTGTTCTTTCCTTTTGGAATGTGACAGTGTCAGAATTGCAGAAATACTGCAATCTCCTAAGAAGAAAAACATATTTCATATACAACTTCTCTGTGTATTGTTGCCTTTGCTACCAAGGTGAAGACAAAAAGTAAATCAATTGTCCTTCCTCTTGGTTCAAAGATGCATGAACTAAGGAGAGTAAGTATGGCAGAGACCTTGGCCTCAGTTACTTAAGAACTGCTCAGAAGCACTTGCACAGAAAGCAGGAAGATCTGGCAGCTGTACTTACCAAGACTAAAGCCCCATGTAAGCCAGTGTCCTTCCTGATAGCAACATATAGGGGAAGACCAGAGGAACACAGCAAGCTCTTGGCAGCCTTTCTCGAGCTGAATCTTAGTTTCTGGATTTCACAGACTTAAATCTGATTGTCCTTGGATTTTTCATTGCCGAGTACGTCTAGCAGTTCCCAAAGATTAGGTTTTAGACAGGTTCAAAGTACCCTGTGCCAGTGATTATAGCTTGATCAAACTACATTTGCTTATGGCCAGAACATGTCCCTGACTGACCTGAGCACCATGCACCATGAGGCCTATTGGTCTCATTATGTAAGTGTCTTCACTTGAATTCAACATCAGAATTGTATTTTGTCCTCTTTGAGCCCAGCTTTGTACTGAGATTTGCAAACCTCTTAGTAGTTTTGAGCCCCAGACTTGCTGCAAATCTGCTTTTGGCAACCAGTGGTGCATCAGCTGCTGTTATAGAATGACATTTTGTTGGTACCAACAGAGAGAGAGGTTTCCCAGTCCTTTGGTGAAGACTTGGTTCATGTCTGCCCACACACAGCTCAGAAAAGGGAGGGATAGGATGAATGCTGCCAGACAACTGAAGATTTAATGTAATTATTCTGAGCTCACTGGGAGTCCACTATAATCACCATCAAGAGAAAAGGAGTAGAGCCAGTTCTCAAGGCTTTGGCAGAGCAGGCTTGGGCAGAGCTAAGGCAGAGCTTATTCCCAAATAGCTAAAGCTCACAGCATCCTCTCCTTTTCTGGCCATATGCCAGTAGTGAGTAGTCATAAGATGAAAAGTACTACCAGGTCCACTTCTCAGGTACTACTGAAACAAAACAGCAAGCAGCAATTTTTCATATGTGTCTGTGTAATATGGAGAGAGATGCCACACACTTGGGAACATCAGATATCACAGAAAACAAGTGAGCTGGACATAAGGCAGAGTGAACACAGAAGGTTTGTCAGCTGTTTCACTAGATCACCAGTACTAGCTTCTGTAGTCTAGACATATTACGAGGGAAACTGCTTTTTGGTGGAGGGGCAGTCTTTTACCCTGCTAGACAGAAACCTTTGACTGTGGCACACACTCTCCTCACTGTTCTGCCACAAGTAAGGAGACAAGTTTTGTTTTCATGACGATAAATTCGAATCCATATCCCCTGGTGTGTCCTCAATAGTACTTTGGAAATGGATCTAGTTTTTAATTGGAGTCTCAGCAATTTAAAATTGCATTGCTGTCAGTGGAGCCAAGCAGCTGTCTCAGGAAAGAAAAAGAATCAAAGAAAATGGTCCTAGCTTTGTCACATAAATAACAAGCAGCCACAGCTCTGCAGATGCCTTCTCTGAGAAGCAGCAATATGATTAATTTGAAGTGGGATGGTGTTCTTGTAGCTGACCTTGAAGAGTTCTCAAATAGTCAAGGGCTTTGAAGCAGGATGAAATGTCTTGTTAGAAATCAAAGACATCAACAGAATGGCATTTGGCATAACTTTAAACAATGAGGGTTACGTTCATCCAACCCGCCTGGCCTCAGGAAAGTCAGGTCCTGGTTACTCCCCCATAGTTGCCACATAAGTCACCAGTATTTCAGACCAAGAATCATGGTATTTTCCCCACAGTAACCTCTTTGAGTGGTATTCTTTGGAGAGTCTGAACTGCTTCAAGTCTGCTCTCTCTGCAGCAGCTCAGCATTTCTCTGGTAGAAGTGTTAGCAGTTAGACAAATAAGAATTTGATTGCAGCTGTCAGCACAGTTAGGCCAGTGGTGGGAGGGTTTGGAAATGCAACTCATGCTGTCATTAAGAAAAGATGAAAAGGGGGTGGGATGCGGGTGTAGCAAACAAGCAATCCAGCCACAAGTCTGTGCTCCTACATGGAGTTCACAACATTGGCAGCAGCAAGATAATTAACCTAATTGATTATGTATATGTCATCTGCAGGAATAGGATTAATATGATGAATTTAATTATGGACCTCACTACTTCCTCTCTTTCCTGTTCTGAGTCCCTGCCATACATAAGCACTCTTGTTAGAAGAGCTATTTTCAAGCTACACTTTCTAACTGTTGTAGGGCCCTTGGAAGACATGGAGAGAAACATCTGCCAGCAGGGGAAACCGTACAAAAACCCGCAGTTGAGTCTACTGGTGGAGGTAATTCTCAGTCCTGCTGGCATTTAAGATTCTGCCTGCTTCTTTCACAACTTCAGCTTTGAATATCTTCGAGTCCACAGGTACTAGAAATCAGTTCTGCCAGCATGTCACATGACTGTCAGTTGCAAAAGACCAGAGAGGCCCCAAAGACAGACAAAGGACAAGAAACATGGTCTAGCAGGACTAGACATCTACTTTGCTATCGTTTAGCCACGCCTTGGTCCCTCAGGAAGGTCTGAGACATCAGCGTAGCTGAAATGCAGCATACTGGTGAGGTATGTGGAAGTACATTTTCCCTTGCTTATCGCTTCCCTCAAGAAGCATTGCTGTACTCCAGGCAGATACTGGAAATAAATCTCTTTTATGCAAAGCTGATATGATAGAGTGATTAATTTTCTCTGCATGAGACTAAGAACTTTACAGGTGATTGAACTGCTAGCAGTTTGCAATTTGGTCTATTTCAAACTTCAGACAGTAAGATTTCTGATTTTAGACGCTTATGTGTGAAAGTTAATCATGAAACAAAGGATTCCTTTTTAAATACCATATTGATCTCTGAAGCACAAAACAAAATTTGCAGCCCAATTAACAAAATGACTCAGTGTTTATTTATTTTAAAGGATAACACTTTGTGTGCATTGCATTAGTTGATTCCAAGCAAAGCTTGACTGAAGCAGGGCAAAATCTACCAATTTAAAGAGCTCTGAAAGCTACTTCAGGGATTGATGGGCTACTCTCTTTCTATGCACCTTCATCATGCTTTAGCTCTTCACCATCTCCTGCATACAGAGCTGTGCACAAAATAAAGCGTGAAAACAGAGATATGTAGCAAACTGCTCAAAATTTTATTCAAGTGCCCCCTCCTGTGGATGTAGAGCTACATGCAGTCAAACACAGTTTGAGAAACCATGAATTAGTCTAAGAAGAAAGTATCAGAAATATCTTCAAAAGAACCCAAACTTGATCCTGTGAACACATAAGATGAAGTGGCTTACAACATGACTTGGTCTTTTAAAATCTCTTTCATTTTAAGAACTTTATCAGGGTTTGCTCTTGTATGCACTCCATATAGCTAGACCCCTTTTGAATGTCATGGTCTAGAGAAACAGTTCTGCAAATTCAGCCGAAATCTTCACAGTAGTATCAATGATAAGAAGATCAGTGGCAGCATTTATATCTGGACATGATCAAATGGGAAAATGTGCAAAAAAAGATGCATAATGGAGGACAAATAATGAGGGGTCAGCTGCTATTTCTACTGCAAAGGGAAATCCTGTCATGACACTGTATAGACAGATCAGGGGAGACTTAACAGGATTCATGTTCTTAGAGCTCATGGGTAGTGACTAGTTAGTATGAGATACTGAGGACATCTCCTAAATATGACCTTGGTCCCAAAAAAAATTAGCTTACAGAGTTGTCACACAGCTCAGCAGGATCCACTTTTCCCAAGGTTAGTTTACAGGCTGCTGATGTCTACAGCACCCAATCAGCCTGCTCACATTTTCCCCAGTGCGACACAACTCTTCTTCACTGCAGGTTAAACATACTGCTTCCTAATTATCACCACAAGGCTTTAACTTTCCTGGAAACCTCTGGCTTTTCTGCTTGCTCCAAGAAGACCAATTGTTTAGTCTGCCTTCAGAGGTCTTTCAAAACATGCCCTGGTCCTACACACATTACAGGCAAGTTAGTCCTTGCCAGTTCATACTGTCAGGAGCCAACAGGAGATAGCCATCTTCCCTGTAAAAGATGGGAGGACTGCAGAAAAGGACAGCTGTAGGCTAAGCATGGGAAATAAAGACTGCTCATCTATCCAGGCCCCTGACTATAGTGTTCAAGGAGTCTAAAGCCTAGTCCTCAGTACAGTGCTGTAGTGGCAAGTGTTCAAGATCTGAAGATACTATCCTAGAAATAGTGACAGACAAGGGTAAGTGACCTAAGCTTTATTTCTTACCGAAAGAAGGAAAAATTTGGTAACACTCAAAAAAAGAAAACTCCAAACCAAAAAGTTAACTCCAAGAGCAGCCTATGAGATTCCATTTCAACTTACCCAGATAGTGTAAAATGGCAGGAATTCCCAAGTGGTCCATTTTCTTCATAGTGGCCTATTTTCTTCATATGTGGCAGCCCAGCAAGCCTAATTTTCATTCATGTCAAATCCTGTTTCACTCTGGCAGACGTCCAAGAAATCTTCAGTACAAAAATACCACTTACATAGGATGTCCTCCTGTAGTACCTTAGCTTAGAGTTAAGGCTAAAAAAAATCTTTATGGCAACTGTGTTTTCTTCTCTACCTCAAATGCTCAGACTACTTTCAGTGTGGACTGCAAGGTCTGGCAGTGACTTCTACAGAGTCTGCCAGAAGTCATTCATGTCAACCTTATTTATGCCAGCTTTGAAGTTTTGGGAACTTTGAACTTCACCCTTGTGAAGTTCTGCTCCAGGACCCCCAACACTTTGGTGGTCAGGAAGACTCTGCTCCCTGACCATTTCCTATGATGGGAGGAACTTTACTCCCCCAGCCCCTGCCTTCAGGTTCAGAGACTTAAGAGATGTGGGAAGAACAGCTGCCAGTGAAAACTGGGGCAAAAATATTCTGGAGTACCTCAGCCTTCTCCACGTCAGTTGGAAAAGATCCCACATCTCAGTTAACAGGGAGGTACAAAGTACAAAAGAAGCCTTCATTATTATTCTTCACATCCTTTACTGAATTCAGCTCCAATTGTGCCCTAGCTTTTCTGATTTCATCCCCATGGTCCCTTGCATTGTGCCTGTATTTCTCCCAGGTTGTATGTCCCTGCTTCCAGTTCCTCTGCATTTCCCTCTTGTGGTTCAGTTTGACAGAAGGGCCTTACTCAGCCATGCTGATCTCCTGCATTCCTTGCCTGATTTCTAGCACATGGGAATCAAGAGTTACTGTGCTTTTAGGTAAAACAGTTTTAGATAGTTGTGTTCCTTTATCCCAGAGGGCAGTTTTCCAGGGGTAGCCCATCTACCACTTCCTTGAAAAACTGAGAAGTTTATTTTCCTATGGTTTAGGGTCTTGACTACATTTTCTTCCTAACGTATATCTCTTGAGATCACAGAGAGAGAGGCAGTTCTACACTCACTCTTCTCCCTTGCCAAGCTCAGTCAAGGAGAGGCCATCTTGGTGCAGTATCAGGCTCTGAGGCACTACAGGGAAAATGAGAATACGATGGGTTATTTCCACAGCATATTCAAACCACAATCCTTTTTCTATTCCTGTGTTATCTTCACTGTAAGTGATATAAAGATAGCTTAGCACTCTGTAGGAGGTGACAAGGTATCCATAACGATGGTGAGGATGAGGGAAAGGGAACAGCATGTTGAACTTGCCATGCCTGAAACAGAGAGGGATTTATCTACTTTAAGATGTGGCAAGCAGAACTCCTTTGAATTCTTGGGGTCAAAGCCTTGCAGACCTCCTACTTCATCATAATCAATGCCCGGTGATGCAGCTGTGCTGCAGAAGTGATGCAGATGTCCACACAGGATTACATAGCAAGAATTTACTGATCCTATTTCCACTCAGGAGCCCACAGTCCAAGCTCAGATGTGATAGAAAAACACCTCCACTTTCTTCCCAAAGCTTGCTCTGGTGGCTCATCCCAGGCAGCAATGCTGGGGCTGTTTGGCACTGTGTTCCCCCATCACCCTGCAGACTACATCTGGGGAAGACTGGATCCCGTCCAGCCTCTCCCTAGCCCAAAGGCCATCAAGAACTGAATGCAAAAATACCTTCTGGAGAAGTGAATACCTCCTATAGGGTCTCCATTGGGGGGTGAGGGATTCAATCACCTTCAGCAAAAGGATGTCAGAGCTTGGGGCTGGTGGCTTATGTTTGACAGCTCAAGAAGGAGCAAATTCCTGAAAGTGAGCCAAGGGCTGCCTTTGATCTTCAATGGGAGGAAGCAGGGGAGCCCAGAGAGCTGGCCAGCACTGTAGAGGCATGGAGAGAGCCTGTTGGGCTTTGTCCTACAGTCACCCAGGGAGACACAAGGTGTTGCTAAATGAACCCTTCTGCTGCATATACCTGGGGATGTCTTCCATAGCCAGAGTGACCTGACAAGTCCCTGGTGTCCTGGGTTCAGCTGTCACAGTTATTTTTCTCCCTCTTAGTAGCTGGTGCAGTGCTGCACTTTGGCTTCAGTCTGAAAACGATGCTGGTAATACACCAATTCTTTCAGTTGCTGCTGAGCAGTGCTTACTTCAATCAAGGGCTTTTCAGTCTCATGCTCTGTCAGTAAGAAGAAAAACAGGAAGCCAGGAGGAAGCAAAGACGGGACACCTGACCCAAACTAGCCAAAGGGGTACTCTATACCACAGCACATCATGCCTGCTATATAAACTGGGGGCAGCTATCTGGAAGGCCCAGATAGCTGTTTGGGTGGGGCTGGGTATCAGCTGGAGGGTGCTGAGCAATTGTATTGTGCATTACTGCTGTTTATTTTTTTTTTCCTTTCCCTTTCTAGTTTTATATTCTCTCCTCTTGTTATTTCCCTTATCATTATAATTATTAATAGTAGATTTATATTATACATTAGTTATGGGGCTGTTCTTATGTTAACCCATGGGGTTTACATTCTTTCAATTCTCCTCCCCATCCTGCTGGGACTAGGGGGGAAGATAGGGGGAAGTGTGTGAGTAGCTGCATGGTTCTGAATTACCAGCTGGGCTCAAACCACAACAGTCCTTTTTGGCACCCAGCATGGGGCACAAAGGGTTGTGATAAAGACATATCTGACCAGAGTGTGTCTAATGGTATTTGTGATAAGCATTCATTGTTTCGGATTAATAGTCACCTGTCACAATGTTGATTTATATGCTCTCATAGTTGTTGCACTTGTTCTCAGAGTTTCAGCATGTCGCACCTCACTTGCATCCAGTACTTGCTGTTTTAGTGTTTATCAGCTTTGGGACCTGGGCTAAGGTTCTTGCTCCACTGTACTTTATGATAATAGCTTGTAATACAATAAAATTATTTGATCTCATATGTGTTCTCAGTGTGGTCATCACCTCTATATTTTGGAAGGCATACAATTGGGATTATTAACAATTACACCTCTTTTTTTCCTCCCTAGAGAGATAACCTATGGAGGAGACATCCTCCCACACCTTCCACTCCCCCACCAGGCTGTCTGGAGTAGATTAGGGGATTTTTAAAGATTTTTAACATCCTTTAAATACCTTTCAAACAAGCTTACTCCTTTTGGTGGGAACCATGATTTTTTTGCATGTCGTTCAGGTTTTGTTTAAGGTTAAGAAACTATCAAGAATAACACGAAGAGATCTTCCCGAATGCTGAGCAGTCATGAGTGGCAGGGTGTGTGGCATTGTATGGGGCAAGCATCTGGTCAATCGGTCCCTCCAGTGCTTTGGAACTTCACCACTGAACAAGTGAGAAATCTGGAAAAACTAGTAAAACACTTAAATGGGATGTGACATCACATGGCCTGGAAGAAGAATGTTTTTAGATGGGGGTCTGAGCAACAAACTTTTGAGCAAATTAAACGAGAGAGAGTTCATGCAGTAGCCCATGGACCAGTCAGGACTGAGGCAGATGTAAAAAAATGTGCTCTACATTACAGCCAGGGAGAATGATCCTACCTGTAGCCTCTGGCAGAAAGCTCCAGGAGAGACCCAAGGTCAACCCCTCACTTCTGGAGTGAGGGATACAGAGGATCTGAGGCCAACTATACTGCCACTAGAAAAGAGATATTGGGAGCCTATGAAGGGGTTTGAGCTGTTGTAGAAGTGATCGACACTGAAGCACAGCTCCTCCTGGCACCCCAGTTGCAAGTACTGGGCTGGATGTTCAAAGGCAGGGTATCCTCTATGCATCATGGAAGCAATGCTACATGGAGTAAGTGGGTTGCACTGATCCCACAACGATCTCAAATAGGAAATCCCAGTCATTCAGGAACTCTAGGTATCATCATGGACTGGCCAGAGGGCAAAGATTTTAGAATGTCACTAGTGGAGGAGGTGATGCCTGCTGAAGAGATCCCACCATATAATCCCACGGTATAATCATACAAATGAAGAGGTCATACCATATAAACTGAGAAGTGATATGCCTTGTTTACTGATGGGAAAGCACCAGAAATGGAAGGTAGCTGTATGGAACACTCTGCAAGAAGTTGCAGAAACTGCTGAAGGAGAGGGAGAATCGAGTCAGTTTGCTGATGTGAAAGCCATCCAGCTGGCCTTAGACACTGCTGAACGAGAAAAATGGCCAGTACTTCATCTCTATACTGACTCATGGATGGTGGCAAACACCAAATGGGGTTGGTTGCAGCAGCGGAAGCAAAGCAACTGGCAATGCAGAGGTAAAACCATCTGAGCTGCTTCATTGTGGCAAGATATCGCTGCCTGGGTGCAGGACCTGGTGGTGAAGGTACGCCATGCAGATGCACACGTTCCCAAGAGCTGGGTCACTGAGGAACACCAGAACAACCAATAGGTCAATAAAGTTGCTAAGATTGAAGTTGCTCAGATAGACTTAGATTGGCAAAATAAGGGTGAATTATTTTTAGTATGATGGGCCCATGACACTTCAGGCCATCAGGGCAGAGATGCAACATACAGATGGGTTCGTGATAGAGGGGTGGACTCAGCAATAGGCACCATTGCCCAGGTTAGTCACAAATAGGAAACATGTGCTACAATTA
>JANRGW010020636.1:0-39328 GCA_024733675.1 Psilopsiagon aymara
TGTAAAGAGAGAGAATTTCATCAGAATGTTGCATGAGTACATAGATATATAAATGCAATCATACATACAGAGATATAGAATCATATCTATGTAATTATACGCAGAGATAAAACTCTTCATCCTTTAAAATACATATTTATGCTCAAACATGCCCTTTTCTTCCCTGAGCTTCTCAGGGCCTGTGATAAATTATAAAGTCAGTCTCAGAGTTTGCTCCGACCACAGTGCTGTGTTTACATTCTTTCCGAGGCAAGCCTGCATGGTCGTAATTTATATCCTAAACACTTGAACGTAACTTGTTTACACAGGAATGACAGGACCTCAAAGAGAAAAAAACTGCCTCTGGCCTCCCCTCGCTCGGCCCGGTGGCGGCGGCGGGGCGCCAGTGCCCTCCAGCGGCTCCGGCCCGCCAGCGCCTGTCCCGGCGCTGGCACTGCTATTTGTACATTAGTTCCCCCCGCTTCTGAATGCCATTATACCCCAGAAAACGGGAGTAACGCTCACACTTGCCGTTCTCCTGAGAAAGGGGAAGGATCTGCTAGTGCATCCTTCAGTTCTGGGCTTCTGTCTTCTCCCGTAACAATTTAAGACTATTAAGGTTTCCTTTCCCCCGTTAAAGCTTCCCAAACAAAGGATGTTTCAGAAGCAGTGCTCTTTAGACATCGGTATGTTTCTGGGTGCTGTCAGTAAAATGAACCCAGCTCTTTCTTTTGAATTTAAGGATGACTTGCAAATGACAGGGAGGAAAAAAGTGGCCAGATTTTTAAGTTAATTTGTTCTGATTTTGTTTTGATATTTGATTTTATTGCAGTACTTTCCACCCTAGGAATTCAGCTCTTGTTTAGTCTAAAGAACTCTAATGGCTGCAGAGCCAGTGGGAGTCAAGACCAAGAGCTATGCCAATGCAAGGACAAGGTATTTATGTTTTAGCAGTACAGTTAAAAGTTCTTTGCATCTCTTTATATTTGTTCAACATCAGTGAACATGCGGAAATACTTCACATTTTGGAAAAAGCCCCCAACCCTCTTTGTTAGAGATCCAGCACTTTGAGACTTCTAATCAAAGCACTAGTGATGTAGTGCTCATTTCTGAGACTCTGAGAGACTTACAGCATCGGAGAAAGGTGAAATTCCTGGTGTTAAAAAAGAGCTGGAAATCTAGGTTCATATATTTAGTCAGATCATTATGGACAAGTTAAGGGGGGTATACCCAAAGATGTATGTGTATTTGCTGGTCCTGCTGTAGGGAAACCTGTAGTTGCTGTGCTAAAATGAGCATCAGTTGACATAAAATGTGTGAAGGGCTGTGCCTCTGCAGATTTCTTAGTTACTGCTCTTTTCTATGAAAACAGTATCTTCTCATCCTCTTTATCATTTTTTATCTTTTCCTTTCATCCCTTGCCTACTGACATGTCGCTGACTGCTTTGTCGTCTATGTGTGGATTAGCAGAGCTATAGCCTAAGTAGCACCCAACAACAGCCATGCAATTCCACTGAGTCTCAAAATCTCATCATTGCTGACTTGCACCTGGGGCTTCAGCATGTACAACCACTCTGTACTTAGAGGTGAGTACAAAAGAGGATAAGAGCAGCTTCCAGGTACACTTCTAGTCTGTTCCAATGAAGAGCTTATGCATCCAAAAAGCTGCATGAGTTTTTCTGACAAAATCAGTTGTTCTAATGCATTACTAATGAGTCTCCCGCAAACCTCGCCTCACTAATGACCTCAGACTGCCACAGCTATGAGAGATCTACAATTAAATTACAAATAATTAGTCATCTAGACTGATGGCATAGCTCACATTTGGTGAGGTGCTAAGGCAAATGGATTGAATGTAGACTAATCCAAACATTTCCATTATTAGAGCACACTAGGCAGAGTTTCCGCAGGATGGGAATGAAATCACGCTGGAGTGCCTCAAACAGTTTGCGTGTGATCCGCTATAATCTTACATATATATTTTCTCCATTCTCTAGTTTCATCACAGTCTTACTGCCTCAGTGGAGGGATTTTGCTTGTGAGGGTGTTTATGTTACACAGAAAAAAAACACTCAACTACCCCAAAGCTGGGATCATTTGAGCAATCAATTCAGCGTTGGTAAAATTAGCCAAATGTGGAGATATCTTATGTGGGATGTTGAATTTCTAGCTGGTAGCTGACCAAAGCATTCTTTGAAACAGTCAGTTTATCAACACCATTAAATCCCCTTGCCCATTATTCTATTAAGACCAGCACGAGATTAATATCTTGCTGTGTTTTGACTCAGCTGGCAAAGTACTTTTGGCCAACACAGCATTACCAGTTTACTGTGAAATTTTTACACTGCTTTGGAGGCAAAGAAAGTAAAGATTAAAATAATTTTTTTTTTACTCAATAACAATAAGCTTGATTGTGTTGAACAAGAAAGTTTTGCTTATAACAAATGCACGAGGTAGTATTTAAATAAGCCAGTTCAATAAAATGCTAGGCATGTCGCTTAGGCCCTGAGAAAGCAAGGGACTGGTTTTGATTATAATTTTAATATACCTGAGCCCGTCAGTGCTCCCATTAAAGTCAATGGGATTATGCACATGCTTAAGGTTAAAAGTGCTTTGCTGAAGAAGGATGAGGGGACTAGAATGAAACACTACAGGTTCCTCCGATGTGCTACAGATGAGCTCTGTATAAGAACTGGAGTAGAATATACCTGATTCATATACAGGATGAAAATTAATTCAAAACACACTTCAGCTTTGAATAGAGATGTATTTTACAAAACCTGCTGGCATTAATCTGCATGAAATACTGCCTTAGCTAATAAGAACACCCGGGCTTTATTTATACATTCAGCCATTTGATAGATACAAATGAAGAAAGAGGTAAATAGAAGCCAACATATTTTTGAATAAAAGCCCAGAGGTTCTCTCAGAGTTCAATGGTCTTTGTGTCTAGATTATAAAGAATTCAGAGCAGCTTCATGTGACTTGCCAACTACTGAATAGAGGTCCAAAACATCTGTAATATTAAACAACTTCAAGCCTCCTTTTTATGCTTGTTTTCATCCAATAATGATTTATAGAACTCTGTTGGCATCTCCATTGGTCATTTTGAAAAAGAGAAATGCTGGGAAGAGGAGAAGGTTTCAAAATTTGTTGGGATACCACTACCAAACTGCAGCTGGAATTAAAGGTATTTTAACAGTGGACTTATATTTATTTAGGAGATTATGGAGAAATGTTAACTGCATTACATCGGTTATTTCAACCACTGCAAAATGAATTTGCAGCATTGTGCAAAGAACCATGAGGCTCACAGGCAATTTGATGTTTTCAGGGTAATTAAAAGAGACTGAGCTGCTTTTGAGGAACTGATAAAGGACAGATTTCCTGGAATAGATCCCCACTGGTAACATTTTACTTGCAGTAGAGTTGCAGCCCATTAATTCTCACTGTCCAAATATAGGTAGCATTAGTTTAAATTAGAAATCTTATAACTGATTTAGCTGAGCTACTGAACTCCTTTATGTACACAAATTTATCTCATTTTCAGAGACCTTTGGATTGGTTTATACCTGTCTTCATTAAAAATACCAAACACATTTTCCTCATTGAAAAATCTGTCCATTTTATTTTTGTATCAGTTCAAACTAGTTTAAAATTACTCTCTGAGACTGGGTTTCATGCACAACAGTTTTCCGATATGATGAAAGGTGTGATTGAGTTCAAACTGCATAACTGGTGTTTATGGACACTCCATCACTGTAATCCCTCGTTTATACACATAGAGCTGCAAGCTGCACCAATATGACTAACTTTAAAGTCGTATCAGCTCCTCAAAACTGTCTGAAACTAAACAGGGCAGTGTCTGTGACTAAGCAATCCTTATGTTAAAGGGCTGCAGCTTTTCCCTGTGAGACAGCTGAATGTTAGAAACTGGATCCAGAGTGTGATGGAAGCTCCCAATTTTACTTGTGGAATCAAGGCTTTAAAGTCAGGCCTTGGACCTTCTTGCATTCATGATTTTTCATCTGAAGATTTCTCTGCCAGAGATTTATTTACCACTAGTGGCTTGCAGAGTATTTGCTGGTGGCTTAGAGACAGCTATTTGGTTACAGGACAGTGCCTCTCATCTTCTGTGGTAGAGAGAACATGAACAAGCAGGAGGGGGAAGATGCAGTGAAGATCAGACTCAGCAGCATGATTCACTCTTTTAAAAAAGGAATAAAATGCCTTCATCATTAAAATTGCCAAACACAGAAATGTTTCCAGCCTCTGCCACATCTGCTTTGGCATGTTGTAGTCTCTCTTAGCGCTAGTAAGTTTAGATGGCCATTAACGAAGAGCTGTTCACTTGGGAGGACAAGGAGCACCAGAAAAGCACTAGAGGAAATATATTTCTATCTCAGGTGACTTTACAGGCAGAGCTGTAGTAGAAAAGGTACAGATACTGGGGCGTGATGTGTATACTATCAAGTCAGGGTAATCATTAATGAAAGAGGTACACAAATAAGGTTAACTTCTGCACCATCATGGGAAAGCTCCACTATGTAACTATGAAAGGCAGAATTAGAAGGTCCTTTAAAAACAGGCATCAAATTCTGCTCCTCATACGATGCACTAAATCCTGTTTGCACACATGAGAAGATCCCCTCACTGCAGTGCATCCCTTTTTCCCTTCTGAGGCAGAAACAGAGCTGTGCTGCGATGATTCACAAATACTCCAGGCTGATATGGGAACTGGGACACTTGAATACATTAAAATATTGGTTTTGCTTAGTGTGAAGTGGCAAGAAGTGAACAGGAAAAAAGCAACAGCTCAAGATAAGCGACCTCCAGTACATCAAACAGAGGTTTGTCCTGGGACTGCAGAGGAGCAGGGGGCAGGAGGAATCTGGCTTGACTACCTTTTGAAAGTGGCCAAAATAGTCTGAACAAGCACAACCAGGGTGCAGGACTGTGCTAAGTTACTCAGCAGGTTCAGAGGCTCTGTCAGGAAAGCTGTAGGAGCTGTTTAAGGAAACCTCTCTGACACAGAGACATATGTGAAGCAGCCCAGGCTCACTACAGCAGTAGGCAGTGTGGAGACATGCGCAGAGCTCTAGTTTTTCAAATGTCTTTTATTTCTAGAAGTGCAATTTTTTCCATGAAAATCAATGAACAGCCTGGATTCCAGAAGACTATGCTATCCCTGGTTACTTGCAATTGCAGACACCCCTGGAGTTGGCAAATGCCCAGTCCTGCAGACACCCTGGGAAGTGCAGCTGGCCCACTGCATGTTGCAGTGGCCTTCAGTGAGAGAAGCCTCATCTTCCACCCAAGATAGAAAAGGACCACAGCTCTGTGCTTGCCCTCAGCAAGGCCATAACTAGGACAAAGATGGACCTCAGCTGGAGCAGTTGATACCTGACGTCACTGTGTTTGTGAAGGTAACAGCAGTGAATGTCCTGAAAGGTGATGACAACAGCAAAAGCCTAATCTGGCCAAGAGAGTGTGGAGTGGTATTCCCCCATCATGTGTTAGCCTTAGACCTCTGATATATTCAGCCTTCTTTTATTGTCCCCTCTCACCTTTCTGTGCCTGTTGATTACCCAGAAGATTTCTCCCTGCCAAGTGAGTTTTCTTTCAATCCTGGGCTACAACCCTTACTCCCATGCTACTTCAGACAATGGCCTTTGTTACTAAAACTATGAGGGCAAGGAATGGCTGTGAATGATTCATACGTCACTGTTTCTGCTCTAATATTATTACACCAGATATGCAGATCTCAGCAATCCCTTGACATTTCCTCTACATTTTCTCATGATTTCCTCCTTATTGTTACAGAAGAATTGCTTGCACTTCTGGGCTACTGTAAGACCAGGATTTAAAGATATCCTTCAGTAAAAGAAAAGGCATCCACATGTGCTTGTTTCCTAAATCCAAAGAGGAACTAGGATTCTTGAAGTTTTTTTCTTTTACTGTAGCCTGCTGATTCTCACCTCCTATGTTCCTACTCCCTAAAGGAAATACTAGGAACTCTTCAATTCAGTTTCTGAAGGAAGAGGTCAGAAGAGAAGACAGCTAGAATATATGAGGGCAGACTTGTAGTAACTCACCAGATCAGACCAGAGGGAGGCATAGGGAAGAGCAAAAGAAGGACAAACCTGATATTTAGCCCAGCAGATATGGGCAAGTTTTTCTATCAGCCAGTAGTACTATATTTGATTAGCTCCTTCTTGGCCCCATACTTCAGCCTCAAAGGGAAATGTGATCGAAAGGCCATGCTCTCTTTAAGTAGAAAAGCGTCTGCAGTAAGCAGCTGACATTTGTACATCTCAGGAGTACCTTATTTTTCTATTCAGCCAGCATTGCCTTTCACCTGGAGGCTGGCTGCCTCACAGGGGTGGCTGAAAAAGCAGTAAAGAAAGGCATAAGATACCTGAGCAGTTTCCACATATCTGGTTCTGGATCTAGGTACCCCCAGGGACCCCAGTCAGTAACCACACTCAATGGAGAAAACCAGAAAACAGATGCTCGTCTGAAACAGACCATCCCATCCAGGGGCATCTCAGGACATATTTATTAGTCAGAAGCATGCACCACAGCAAATCATGGCTCTCCTTCTGTATGAAAAAGCCTTTGATGGTTGGCTAGTAATGGCTAAAAATGAGGCAAATCCATAGCCCAGACAATCTTTAGATATGCTAAAATGATCTGTGTGCTGGCAAACACACTATTCAGCTTGTTCATTTCCTGTATGCTGATTGAAACAACCAGAGTCCTTTCTCACTATGTAGTCTTTTGAATGCAGAGTAAAATAAAAACAGAAGAATAAACATGGAGCTAACAAAAGTCCCAAGCTCAGCACTTCAGGAGGGACTTGGGCACAAGGACAGTAGAGAGAGGACCTCCCAGAGATGAAAAAGCCCCTGCTTATAGCACATATTCTGCATAGCTTGGTCTGTGGCAATAAATTCCTTTGTTGCCTGAACAGTTGTCATTCACAAAGCTTATTTCTTCCACCAGAAAGAGAACCTAACACAATTCTTTCACACCCTGACAGACATAAGCAGTAGGTGGAAACCTAAAAGAAGGGTATCTGCCCCACAAAGTGCACATGCTTTCATGCTCTTTCAGGTAGACTTGTCATTAAGGAAATGTAGCAAGATCCTTATCAGTACAGACCCAAAGCCCAAGTGGCCCATCAGCCTGTGTTTGAAGGGGAGCAGAACATTGGTGAACTTAAAGAAAAAGCAGCAAGGAGTCCAGCATCCCCTGCTTGCTCACAGTGAAGTGTCTCTGGAAGGTGTGATCTACATCCTGAATGTCATTCCTTGTTTTAGGAAGATCAGTCATAGCACCTAATTTTGCCAGGGCATCCATTTCCCAAGATTCTTACTAAAAAATGCCTACCTAATTCAGCATGGATTTATTTTCCAAGCCTCTAGGTGAATGCTGCACACATATAAGATACTCCTTCAACCTGTTCAGCCCATTTCATCAGCACCAGGTGCTTCTGAAGACCAACAAATTTTGCAGCAGGGAAATATGAGATAAACTTCATCCACACCAACTACTCCTAGGGTGAAGACAGCACTCATCTTTGAAATTAGCTCCTAGCCTCTCTGGCATCCAGTGCTGGGGCGTTATCAGAAGCTGTTTCAGTGGTATTTCTTTCTGTGCATTTTGATTGCATTTCTTTTAACTTTAGTGCCAAGACAGAATGTCCTGATTTATCTTAATTGGGATTTTATTAATTTTTAAGTGGTTTTACCACATCTGCTCATCTCCCTCCTGATGCAGCTAACCATCATCTTCAGATATTTTGGCCCCCAGCATCTTACTGTGCTGCTTTTATTCCCTATCTCACAAGAAATGAAACTTTATTAGGAGGTAGACTCCAGGTTTTTATAGCATTGAGCTAGTTGTTTCTATAGCACTAAAACTAGTAGTCAAAACTACTTTTACAGGAAAAGTCATCAACATAGGCATCAGAGGAAAAGTGATATGACCTCTTGGAGATCTCTGCTTTAGGACAATGTGAATCTTAACCTCAGCATGCACAATTCTTTCTGTTGCCTGTGAAAGAGTTCAGATGATGGGGTCAGGTGAAGATGTCTGACCTGTAGTTATGTGAAATGAATCCTGGCCAAGATGCCAGGTTCTGAAAAACAAGTAATAGACAAAATTGCACTGTTGGCTTTTAGCATCATGCTGTATACTCTCTATCACCCTCCACACAAGGCTCACAGCTGCACAGGGAGCAAAATTTTCTATTAAGTTGCCTTCAATAAATCCCAAGTGTTATTCCAGATTTCATTTTGAGTGCTCCCAGTCACAGGAATATTTTGCCTTCCCCCTTAGTATGCGCTATATGGCATGTGCCACCAGTTTAGCTCTATCTGCCATTGTATTCATTCTTCCCCAGCTTTGCTGAAGTTCCATTGACATGTATCTCTACTGAAGTACCAGGCTTTGTCTGACATGAATAACTTCATTGGTATTTAGACATTTTATGTTCTTACTTCCATTCCCCTTTCCAGGATGCCAAGATCTATGTTAAACAGTACCAGACCTTGGCACTTCTCTGCCAGCCATTTTTCTGGGACAAAACTTTGCCATTTTCCTTGTTTATTGCCTCCAATCTCTTTCAGTAGCTTTTGGTTCATTACCATGTGACAGCTTTATTGTCTTAAGCAAACACCAAACCAAAATCTTATCAAAGGCCTTTAATGGAAGGATGGTAGATGCTGGAGGTCCATTGTTGTTTGAGGGGTTTTTTGGGTAAAGAAATCAGGTTGGAACTATTTATATGCAATTGCAAGATAAGTTCCCAGGGTATATACAGTGCATTTCAAGCCCAAAGACCTCTGATCTTAGTTACACTGGTGCTAACTAAGCAAATAAGCAAAAAATTTTATGAGTTTTGGTTAATTATTTGAGCAGAGTTAGCATAACTAAAAAACAAATCCTACCACAAAAGTTCTGAGAAGTTTACAGTCTGATCAGATACTATCTATATTATATATAAATATATTATAAATATAATAAGTTGTTGATATCTATAACAATTTATTTATAAAATCACTTTGTCTAATGCACTGGGAATACTATATATTTGCAGATATCAGTATTTTGTGACTAAATGCTCCTGTTAATAATGGGTGCTAACAGTGATCAGTAAGAAGACATGAGAAAAGGAAGGAAACCAGCAAATATGAAGATCCAGCAGAAGATACAAAAAAACCCCTCTTTGGTATGAGATCTGTCAATGAACCTTTTCTGTTTGATATCCTCTGTACACAGCAAAACAAAAGAGGTAGGTAGGAGGAAATGTGCAGGAAATGAAATAAGGGTGGTTGTAAGATGTCCCCAGAAATGGCAAGCAATGCCCAGGGGACCGGGAAGTGTCTGGTCCTCCTGGCACTGGCCTGCTTGGTCAGTGAGCTGGTGTGTCACCAGTCCTATTTGGCCCTGAAGCTGACAGACATTCCCATCTAACACTGTTTCTGACAGACAGCCATGTCCTGCCTCTCCCAGCCCAAGCACTGAGGTGCCAAGACTAAGTGGAACTTGCCCAAAATTTACGAGAAAAGAATGAAACTTAAGTCATATTCATGCATGCAGGCCTTCTTTTGTTATATTAACCCAGTTACTGGAGCAACGTGCTCCTATAAATTTTAAAACTCTATTTTGTCTTTAAAAGGCCAAACTGCCTTGCTGGATGTATTGTCTGGTTACAGAGCTCCCAAGGCAGCTCTGAGACTTACAACTGAGATCAAAGTCAAACCAGTCTGGTAAAATAAGTCATGGGGAGGCATAAGGATTTGGAGACAGAGATCCAGTCCAAAAGAGGTGGTCCCTAGTCTGAAAAGATGGAGAGCACAGGGCAGGTACATTGGCCATGGAGGGGTCATGCTGAAATGAGCAGACGGATACAGGCTTTTCTCATAGCTGGGTGCTGTGGCATGCTGATGTAACCAAGCCCATCACAGCTGTCAAGGCTTTTTACTTGTGGTTCTACAGCTTGAAGACCCAAAATCACCTGGGGACTTGAAAAGCATGACATCCTCTTGCTCCTGTGAGGTAATGCCTAGGGGTTGTGCCGCTGATAATGTGTCTGGAAAGCAGGAAAGTCCAGAGAAATGACTAGAGCAGGAGGCTGACTTTACAAAGAGTGAACTTAGAAAGAATGGCTTTTGACCTGTAGGATTGGGAAACATATATGATGTCAGAGTTAGGAAAGATATGAAATCAGCTGCATAAAAAGGAGAGGTGACTGGAATCACCCTGATGAGGAAAAAGAGTGGGAAATCCAAAGGAAAGCATTAGGTAAAGGGCAAGCTATGACAAAGGAAAGCCAAATATGCTGAAAGTGGTAAATCAAATGATGGTGCTGGGAAGACCTTTCTGAATAAAGAAGGGAGGCTGAGATAGCTGACCTTTGGGAGAAGTCCTTCCCATTTTGTACGCTACAGGAGAGGAACAACCATCAATCCCTGAAAGCTCAATCCAGAAAGGGAAATGTAGAAATTCATAAAATGGAAAGGTGGGAATGGAAGGGAGAAAATTGAAATCTACATGGGGATGAAAATGATCTTTTATTTACCCTGGATAGACCATTTGCTGTTTATCCCCTCAGGGCTTTTACACCCCTTTCTGCAGCATACTTCTACATAGATAAAATCATTACTACAAGCATATCAGATCCTTATTGAAATATACATGGTTTCCCTGCACAGGGGTGTGAGTATATGGTATCTCCTATCCAAAACATTTTTAGCTACCACACAAAAATGCAGATTCTTTTAAAGATGAGCTTTAGATGTCCTAACACCCTCAGTATTCCTGTTTCCCTTATAGCTGCAGTCTGTCTGTAGAGATAAAGTCATGTAGAAAGAATATAGATTTGCTCCTTCAGAAAAGCCTTGTTATTGTCTTATCAGTGAAAAAAGTACATCCTGTGCACAGAGGCTAAAAAAGACATTAAAAATCAAAGTTCCCCGGGACCTCACCATTGGGCTAGACTGCCAGGGTATTATAAAATGGCTAAAGTAAAAAAATAACATTGTATTGTCCAAAAACTCCTTTCTTGGAAAGCTTTACATCCGAGCTCTTTATGCAATAAAGGTAACATTGACATCTTTCTGGTCCTTTAAAGTGTAGTCTATTACATTGCCATAAAAAATGTAGAGAAAAGATTCTCCAAGAATATTCCAAATAAGGAAAATACGAAGCATAATTTGTTGCAGCCATAAATTCTTATGTAAATGTCAGCAGCCAGTGGATCCTGGACTTCAGTGATGGCAATTCTCCTAATAAGAAAGACACAGTGTTTAGTTTGAGGCTGTAAAACTGTTCATCTCTAGCCTTCGAACAGCCAGTACCCAGAAACTACCTCCAAGCCATAGAAAAAGACTCAGATGTGACAAGCCTTCATTAAGATTTAGTTCCACAGCACCAGCATAAGTAGCAGCACAGCAGAGAGGTCAGAGTGGCACTCTGTGTGTAGCCTATCAAGGTAGACCTTAGTTTCCATCTGGGAAACCCAAGACAGCTTTGCTATAGGAACCATGTGTGACTTCAGAAAGATAACTCATCTTTCAGGTCAGAAGCCTGTTGTCTAAAATTGAAGGTTGCTTGTCACCCATCGCACCCAGGGCTTTTGGGTACAGGGTATCTCATGGCGCCCAGTTTGGAGAAGGCAGCTAGTCTGAGCTCAAATTGGATGCTTGGAGGAACAACAGGGCAAAGACAAGCAGGATTTTGAAGCTAGGAGCCAGTTTCTGCCTTTGGGCTGACTCCTTGATGTTTTTATTTGGTCAGGCCAACATTTCCACCCATGCTCCCTCCAGCCCAGAGGAGCAGAGTCCTTGTGCCCAGAGCCCCTTACATGTCTTCCTCCTTTTCTCTGCTCTGCCCTTACCTCAGCCTGCTCGCTGTTGTGTTTGAAGCAGCCTTTGTCTCTTCAGCAGGGTAATTCAGATAGATGCAAGGCAGAAGGTTATTCATGTCATAAAGCAGCACCAAAGCTGGTGCTCAGAGCTTGAACTGTGTTTAGTTGTAATGCGAACTGCCAAAAACCCTATCTTGGCTGACTCATACACTGAAAGTCTATCAAGGAAGGCCGTGATATTATAGTATTAAGAGCTGTTCATGGTTTTGCTGAGGCAAATACTTACAGGCACGTCACAGGTAGAGGTATTTTTTGCATTTAAAAATAAAATTAGTCTATTAACAGGATGACCACATTATCAAGGTGAAAAAACAGAGCATATATCTGGTGGGAGGAGAGCTGCTCAACATGAGCTAGAGCAAGAAACAAGGATGCTATTCTCTTCCTCCTTTTCTCATTTCTCGTCTCCTTTGCTTCAGGTTTCTTCTGTTCCTCTCTCCACCTCACTCTCAGACAAATCCGAATCCCACTTCCCATACCTGTCCTTTGCTCCCTTTCTCTGCAAGCCCCATATCCAATCCCAATGTTACAGCTTTGCAGCAGTGGTGGGAAGGGGCAAAGAGAAGGGCTGGCCCACACACTCAGCCCATGTCCCTTTGCCAGGGGTGATGCAGACAGTGGCTCTGCCACCCCCACTGGCCCAGCTGGCAGGTTTTGCTAACCTGTGTCATAGGTGAGATGGTATCTTTGGAGCAATTGTACTGGAGATGCTTTCCAGACACTTTACATCAGCAAGGCACAATCCCTCTGGCTCTACTCAGCCAGCATTGGAGAATGCAGCCTGACCACACACTATCATGCCATTGATTTTGAAGCCAAATTCCTTGCTGATTACTCTTTTTTTCCCCAAAGCTAAATGTTTACAGGCAGTAAGTCCTCAATGCTCTGTTACTATTACAGTTCCTTCCACACACACTGGAAATGACTGGGAATTTTTCAGCGGATACTTTTCATTGTAATAGGTGCATAAGACCATCAGGGAGAATAAGCAGGTTGTATTGCTGTTTGGTGTGAAGATGCTCAAAACTAAAGCAAAAATCCAAGGAGGGTTAGGGACAAGAGGAGATGCTGTGAAGGCAGGTGATGTAGGGAACACCCTTTGGAAGGATCTTCTCAGGCTTTGATGAGGGTCAGATGACGTTTGGCACTCACTGAAAGAGGTCTTGTCTGAATCAGCCTATTACTCATTACTCATGTCAACAGCTTGCTCATCGCATCAGCCTCAGACCCTGCTGGGGCCCCAAGGTCATATAGAAAGATCTTCCTATTGGAAAGCAAATGCAGAAGTGCAGTTTTAGGGAAGAACTGGTCCCTAAATTCTGGAGGAATGAACAGGTCTTGCCACTGTCTTTGCAGGAGCAGTATTTCAACACGTATAAAAGCTATAAGACTTTGATGTGATACCTTAGAAAAGAAAGATGGTTTGTTTTAATGATTATTCTAAATTTCAGCCATCATATTTTAAACCCAGTCTCCTCAGAAAGTGAGGGCAGCCTGAGTTAGGGTATTATATATTTTCTTTTTTGTTTTCCACTTCCCCTTTCTGGTCCTGTCTAGGGTGGCTCTGCCTGCTGCAGCCTTTCTTTTGATTGTTAAGAACACAGATGTAAGCAGATAATGAGGCCACAGGAGGAGAATCCTTCAGGATGTCATGTTTGGTTTGGAAATATTTAAATGTCTGCTGCATTTCCTTTGAGCACAAGGCAGGAGTCTGTGAAAGGGCACTGCTCCTTCTGCTACCCACAGTACTGCTAGGGGTGGGAGAGCGTGCGTGCATGTGAGCATATGTGTGCATGTGTGCAGGGGATGGTTTCTAATCTTTTCAGCATGGCTCTTTTTCCTGGGATAATGTGAAACATTTTCTAGGTCACATTTCCCTGGAGGAAAAGATTTTAACTCTAGTAATTCAGGTAAAGCTTGTTCTTTCTAAATAGCCTTCCAGCTTCACAACATTGAAGCAAATTTATAACTTTCTAAACAACAATTGTTTGAAGAGTAAATTTTTTATGGTTTGGATAGGTGTAAAAGCTAGTGGCCATTATGGATGATGGTTGGTTAAATTACAGGATCATAATCAAGATGAAAATTTTATTGTTGTGTCATGTATAAAGCATGGATGGCTGTTAAATGAATTTAATGATGAATCTGAGGATTGGAGTCAATCAATCAGCTTTACTACAAGGCAGGTACAAAGCAGTTGCACAAAGGACCTTAACGCAGAAAGAAAAACCTTCCTTATTTTGCTTCATGAAGTTAAAACTGCACGTCACAGGCTGCTGTCAACTTTCCCCTGGCAAATATCTTGTGGCCTGGCTACTGTGACTGGAGGCTGGGCAGAGGTAGAGTATAGCTCTGATTAAAAAGCAAGCATCAGAAAAGGACATTTCATGGCAGACAAATGTGCGCAGAAGAACAATGGTTTATACCACAGAGGAATAAATAAAACTAATATCTGGGTGCTTTTCATAAGATATTAATTCAGTCACATACAGCCATGCTTTTTCTGGCTCCATCCAAAGATAGCTGAGGTCTATAGAAAATATTAATCATGAAGAGCTGCATACACAAATGTTCAAAAGAAATGGCAGCATTCATGATAGAAAGAGCTGTGCCATTGCCAAATATGGAAGACCACTTGCTGGCTTCACTAGTCAAGCTTGGTTCGTTCACATTCCTACAACTCAAATTTTGAATATATGTATCAATCTGAGGAACAATAGATGAAATTTGTAACAAATAAAGAAGAAGAAATTGCAATCTGATCCCAGAAATCAAATGAACATTAAAATACTATAACCAAGACAAATTAATGTGAAATTTTGAAGTGGTTTGTTTAAACTTTCAGAAACAAGATTGTTTCGAAGAAGAATTAATTACATATACTATTGCACACTGACATTGCTCCATATATGTTACCCCAAAATGGGCATTTAAGCCTCATCTTAAAGATGATTTTTTCATGTGCTCTTGAAAATAACTGTCTTTTATTTCCTATACTTTTCTATATGATTTTAATCATTGCATACTGACATATTCTATATCAGTGGTTTTTGTACACATCATAAAAAAATCTCAACTCCCTTTTTTAGCTCACATAACAACCAGCTTTTCAAAACATACTAGTGGAAGGATAAAAGCCTTTTAAATGTTTTAATTTAATTTCTAAGGAGACAATAAATGTGAGGAAATGTTTCCAACATAACTTATTGTATCAGTGGAGACTGCAGTGTAAAGAGCGTTTTTTTCTATTTCAGTTCATCGTGCCAACAGTTGAGTGATGCAGCTACCCTGCTGTTAAAAATAGTAGTACTAGTGCAAGTTTAAAGCAGGATACCATGAAATGCACTCTACAACCACAAATGCATTCCAGAGCACTGTTTCTAATAAATATGTGTCCTGGCCTTGTGTTGCGGGCAAGTCCAAGAGTGGGGTAAATCTATCTATTAAAGATGGACATTAGATGTGAGCATAGTGAACACACATACATATTCAAGCATACGCACACACACATATAAAGGTAAATATTTATTAAGTGGTTGTCTCAGTGTCAGCCCTGCTCTGTATGCTAGCATGATCCAAGTCTAGAGGCCACTGCTCAAAACAAAACAGCCTATGAATGCTTGACCTGGAAACAGGGAGAAATTCTTCTGCAATTCATGGATCTCCTAATGTTTAACCCTTACCATTTCTGGCTTCTAGGTGAATGTCTGAGACAGAGTTTGAGTGGCAGAAAGTAAGATATGATATAATTATGTATCTCCAGTAGGTTAACTACCCTAGGGGAGCAGGGCCAGATGAAGTAGGATGTGTTCTGAATAAGTGGAGAAACAACCCACACAGCACATACTGCTCCCAGAAGGAAAAAAAGAAAGAAAATCTTTGAAATGGCAAAGATTCTTAAATTCAAATTACTCCTTTCCAAGTCTGTAATTTCTCAGCTAGCTCAAAACAGAAAATGAGTAATTACTGTTACAACTGGCATACACTCTGCTCTTTGGCTGCATTTAAGATACACAACATTTTCCAGAGAATCATGTCAGATAATTTGTCTTGTGTATTTTAAGCCTTTTTCACATGTCCTGAAAAGCATAAGCAATAAAATACCTTGAGGAGTGCAGTGGCTGAAGAGGGGAGGCAGCATGGGCCCAGTGTCAGGGCACCTGGGGTGCTTTTCCTGGCTGTGTTGCCCATCTATCATACAACTCCAGATGGGCTGCTGACACCCATACTCCCTAACTTGGCTGCCTAAAGTTCAAAATCTTTTTGGCAAGACTAATTTCCAATGTCAGTAGTACTGTTTATCTTCATACAGAAAAAAAGCAACTGCAGCAAGACACCTATGATCAGATTGACAGACAGAAATAAGCACTGTGATTTGCAGAACTAAGCTCCCATAGGGTCAGTGTATGACCTTGTACCTGTTTACATATATGCACAGCCGAATTTGCCTAGGTTTAGAGGGTCAGTGTAAGGACAGAGGAACCATGGAGGAGTTTCACAGAACGAACCGCACTTAGGTTCTTAGAGGACCCCATGCTCCCAGTGCCTCAGGCGTCCACTTCTCCTTGTCCAGGCCACTTTCTTACAGAAAACAGATCATGAGAAGGAAGTACTGAGAACTGAGGAGGGTTCTCACCTTGTGCTGAATCTGGGTGATCACACACACATACAGGAATCTGGATGACACTATTGAGTTCTGCAGAGCAGACACCAAATTGGCTTCTCCAAGGGGAATCCCATCTTTGCCCACTGCCTCCACAGGAAGTCTAGGAACACTGGGCTTCCATCTTAGGCACCTACCCAACCCTAGGCAATGGAAATACTTATTGTTTCCATGTACCTTACCTACATTCTAAAAAGCATACTAAATGGACCAATAGTTTCTTTACCCCCAAGTATGTGGCATATTCTACAAATTTCTTTGAACTGTGCTCCCCTGAATTCTGTTCTGCCAAAACCCCCAAAATTCTTTTAGAGACCTCCTAATTTAATTTCTGTGATTAAACTTTTAGAAGCAACCATAAAAATAAAACACCATCTGGCCTTCTTATCAAAGCATTTTGTTTTTCACTTCCTAAACTTCAAATGTACACTCTGGTCTCATTAATTTCAACCTCCTTTCACTCTGTCATAAATCATTTACTTTTCTCAAGAGAATTTCTCTTTAGATTCAGGGTCATAGATATTTAGTTCCTTGGCTCAAAGTTAGTTACTGCTATTGATACAGAAGAAACAAAAATCTGCTTGTGAAACAGAATTGCTAAAGTGTGGTTCTAGACAGAAGAATTAATATATAGGTGGATTTCTGGGGTGTGCTGTCATTGTTCTCTCTGGGAACTCTGATTCATTTACCAGTAGACGTCTGTTTACCTATTGGTAGTATGGCAAATTCAGAACAGTGCTGAAAATCAGTTTCCATGTTTAGGGAGTCATGAACCTTTAAGGTCAGAAAGGACCTTCTGACACAGATGGTCAAGGAGCCAGTGACAGATGATGTTCTGTTAGACCTGTCACTTACAAACAATGAAGAATGGGGTCATGGGTGTTAAAGCTGGGAGCAGCTTTGGCAGCAGTGACCATGAGATGATAGAGTCAGGATCCAGAAAGATGGGAACAAGGCAAAAAGCAGCATCACGTCCTTGGGCTTCAGGAGAATAGACTCTGGTGTGTTCAGGACTTGGCAACAAAAGGCGTGGAAAAGGTGAAGGCACTGAGTGCCACCTTTGCCTCAGCATTTACCAGTGTGACTGGCTTTAAGCAGCCCCAGGTACCCAAGACTGATGCACAAGTCTGGAGCAAGGAAAACTTACTCCAGTAAGTTTTAGTTACATAGTCAGCCTCACCTCAATCCTTGGGAACATGATGAAGCAAATTATCCTGGAAATCATTTCCAAACACATAAAAGACAAGAAGGTGACTGAGGGTATTCGGTGTGGATTTATGAAGGGGAAAATCATGCCTGATTGACCTGATGGCCTTCTACAGCAAAGTGACTAACTTGATGGACGAGGGGAGAACAGTGGATTTTGTTTATGTTGACTTTAGCACGGCTTTTGGTACTGTCTCCTGTAACATGCTCATTGACAAACTGATGAAGTATGGGCTAGGTAAGTGGGCAGTGGCTTGGAGTGAAAACTTGATGAACTAACGGGCTCAAAGGGCTGTAACCAGCAGCACAAAGTCCATCTGGATTCTAGTGACTAGTGGCAAGACCCTGGGGTAAATACTGGGCTCAATACTGTTAAAATCCTCATTTATAACATTCACAATGGGAGACAGAGCGTACCTTCAGCATGTCTGCAGGTGATACAGGTGCAGATGAAAGCTGGGAGTGGTGGCTGATACACCAAGTGGGTCTGGTGTAATTTTGAGTGTAAATGGACAACAGGACTTTCACAAAGTTTAATAAAGGGAGGTGCAAGGTCCTGCAGGGGGAGGAATAAATCCATGCATCAGTACAAGCTGGGGGCTAACCAGCTGGAGGTCAGCTTTGCAGAAAAGGATCCAAAGGGGCCTGGTAGACACACAGTTGACTATGCCCCAGGAATGAACCCATGTGGAAAAGAAGGTCGACAGTATGCTGGGTTACATTAGGAAGAGTGTTACTGGCAGGTAAAGGGATATGATCATTCCCCTCTATTCAACACTTACTATAAAGGTGGCCAGACAGTGGCATAGGCTGTTCAGAGAGGTGGTAGAGTCTCTGTCCTTGGAAGTACTAAAAACCCAACAGGCCACAGCCCTGAGGAATTTGTTGCCATAGCTGACCCTGCTTTGAACGCAGAGGGTTGGACTAGATAGCTTCCAGAGCTGTCTTCCAACTTCAGCTGTTCTGTGATTCTGTGACCCCTGTGATCACTTTGTCTAATTTCCTCCACCACACAGGCCACCAAATTTCATTCATGGCTTCTTCATACACACATGTCAGAACTGCTAACTGAACAAAGCATCACTTTAAAGCAGGCCCCTTTACTGTGGTGTAAAATTTCAATTGATGATAAATCTGATATGCTTTTGGTGAAATTATCTCTCCAGTAATTACCTTTGCTGTTAAGAAACCACCCTTCCCCTTTTCTAATCACCATCTTCCACCATTAGTAATTAACAGCTAATAATTGAAAGTTTCCATCAACCAAATTAAGCCTTTATTTCTGCTTCTACAAAAATACTGCATTCACTTAGTTTACGTTCCAAGTACAGCTGACAAGCCATTTCACTTGCCTTAAGATCTATATGTACTATATATAGTTTCCCACTCATTAGAAAGGAAAGCACCTCTGATATTTGGAAATATGATGTTTCAACATATGTTTGTGATGCAATGGTACACCATAATATACTATTGAAATCATTACAATAAAAGGTCACATTTTCACTTTAAATTTCACTTTAAAATCAAGATTTAATATTTCTAGCACTCTGTGATTCTGGTTTGGCTGGTCTCTAATCCCTGCCACAACACTAGTTTTAGCTAATCATTATCATAATTTGTCTTTAAATAAACCCACAGTAACCAAAGTGGTGAGGAACTGAAGTGCCTAATTTCTTTTGTTGCCCAATATCTCCATCTTATGGTCATAGCATGTATAAGTTCTAAGCTTTTCAGTATTCATTTTACCGTGGTGTTTAATGGAGACTTCTGCATAGCAGGTGAAACACAGCTTAGTATTTTATCTGAAAGAGGTGGGATGCTTTCCAAAAACTTTTAGGATTTTGAGCAAGATACTACTGCTGAATCTTCTGACAGAAAGGGTAGTATAAATTACTGGTGATGGATACAATTCCAGCCTATGCTCATCAGCGCCAGTGCTGCACCACATGGCTGGATAGAACAATACCTATCTAACTACGTGCCATCAAATCACGGATTTCCACCACTGTGCTATTTTCCTCCTCTTTCCCCTCCCCCCACATTCCCAAGAGGAAATGAAGTCATGTAATATTAACAGCGTATTTTCATTAACACTTGGAATCAAGGTCATAGGGAACCAGGCAAAGTTGGATATATTACTAAACTCTGTACAGTGAATAGTCTGTATGCTTTACAACCATCCCAGACTGGCTGCCCATGATCTGCATAGTACAGAAAGACCTAGTTGAGACTACAACAGTGGAGACCTGGAGGCAATGAGCTTGTCAGGAAACAGCTGCTGGCAGAGAGACATGATAGACAGCAGTACTGATTACTCTTTCAGAAATGTGCTCCAGATGGTGATATGGCATACTGTGGTTCACTGAGAGTAACTTTGTTTTTTTGGAGCTAGAATATCAACTCCTGCCTGTGATGAAAAAGAGGGTATGAATACATTGAGGGCTCAAGATCAAATGAGAGTAATGAAATTAGACTAGCATGCTATCCAGGCTGTGTCCTGCGAAATATTCACTGCACATCGAGCATACCTCTATTAATGATGCAATTGATAGTACACCTCTTCTTTCACATGATATCCCTGTTCTGGCACTGAATGGCAGCACTGTTTAGTTTACCAGAGAAGAGAAAAGGAAACCCAGTGATGCTGAGCCTAGCTAGCCTCTAAACATCAACTGTTTTATTTACCCATCTATGTCAGTCTTGGCACAGATTGGGTCAGAGAATGCTCAAGTAAATTATTATTTTAGGAATGTCAAAGAAAAACGATTCCTGCCTCAAAATTTTCCTCCAATCAGAGAATCAGGCAAGCAGTAAATACTCCTTTGCTTACATTGTCTACTTCGGGCTGCTGCCTCTTCACAGAATTCTGAACAACAAAATTTGCTAACCACACATTGTCTCTTCCCTTGACCAAATATTTCCTCACAAAATAAAGAAATTAACTAAAGTCTGTGTTTATCAATACCACCTGGAAAAAATCTGCAACAGCAGCATATTTTGCTGTGGGAAAACTAATGATTTTGACAGATGTGTTAAGCATTTTTTGTCAGTCTTAATGCAGCCTAATAATAATGGCAAATAAACAGTAGCCTATTCAGCCTGTCTACTCATCTCACCTCTTCTATTTGGTCAAGCAAGAGTCTGTCACCAAGTATATTGATAGTATTGCTTTAATAATTTAGGATAGATGTGATAGTCTCATAACACTCAGCTGTTATGTTTTGAAAGAAGGTACATTTTTTTTTCCATGGTGTTCTGGATAAATATAATCCAAGCACAACTGCAAAAGTAGTACTAAGGAAACTCACGTCATAAGGAAGCTCACAGATTCCTGCTCTCATACAGTGACTGTAGGGGTCAGGAATAGGAAAGACTGGTAAGCGGGATCTAAGACATGTGCTTGTTTATTTAAAATAGCACCCCACTACTGAAACTCTACACAGAATGGATCACATTGAATTGAAACCTGCCCAATGCCACGTAAGCAGGAAAGACTCCAGAATTATCAGGTCTCATGATGCGAGACTACATTCATGAAACTCATGGATTGAGCGACCACAGCCGAAAGATGCAAGTGGTATATGCCTGCTATCAGAAGTGCAGCTTTTCCTCTAATATGAGACATCACTACTCAGGCTATATAAACAGAGTGTTGGCAAAGTGAAGGAAAGGGAAGCCGTTACTTCATTCTTTGCTTTGTCCTGTATTTTTCAACTGAAATTAAATCGCAGTAGTCTTTATTTAGTCCAGTATTTACCAAACAAATTGCTTTGGATTTGTCAACAAGAGCATATTCATGTCAGGTGCCAGAATTTGCTGCTTTCCCAGCTCTCTGCACAGCAGCTTGGGTTCCCACTGCTCTGAATGCTGGTGCAGGACCATGCCACCAGGGTAGCATGGTAGCCTAGACGGGACTTTCTCACTCAAGTCACTCTTCCTCACGTACCCGTGGTCAACAAATAATTTAATCAGTCTGTGAGTTATTTATGGTCATGAGACCTAGAGTGGCTCACACTGTGCCTAAAACTGCACTTTGTAACAGTCAGAAGTAGAGCTGAACCATTGCAGGACTCCTCCTTAAATGAAAAAAACCCAAGAGACTCAAATAACATCAGGTAGAATAGAAATACAGAAAAGTGGATTAAAAACATAAAAAAGGAAAATAGGAGTGTTGTGAGATGAGGACAGTTGTCATTATTTGTGTTCCCCAGTTGTAACAGTGGTAAGTCATAGCATGGCACTAAGTTCTAAAATCAGCTCACCTCCTTGTATAATCCAGACATGCACCACAATCAAAAAATAAATCATAGCTGCCATACCTACACAATCAAGAAAAATGCTTGTGCTTATTTTCCAGTATATCAGTTACTGAAAGTAGGCATTAGCTACTTACCTCTGGGAAGAAAGTTGAAGCATTAACTCTCTTCTGATAATGTACATGCTTTGAACCAAGACACCAACCGCCTTTCTTTGACTGCATCAGTACAAACATGTAGCCAAACTCCCAAAGAGATGGTAATGATCATCATCCTACTCCTAAATTGAATTTGATTTTCTTAATTCACTATCCAGGAGTCTCATCTGGATCCTATAACACACAGTCCTGCATTCTCCCTGTGAGGCCAGGAAAGATTTTGCAGAGTTCATAAATGATGGATGATAGAGGTATATTGTACTGCAAGACAAAGCCCAGGAGAGTTTGAAACTTGCAGAAAGGATAATGCCTATATTTAATTGCATTTAATCACTGTTCCTTTCCTTCTGAGCCTAGGAAATTTGTTCATAGAGTGTCTGATCTGAATTGATGTGGCCTTCAATAAAGGCCTGTTCCAGTTTCTTTGTGGTTCTTTATTCTTGGTCTGCCTATAGCATTCCCACAAAAAAGCTCGTGAGTGCTACTTCACAACCTAAAGGAGATTAAGAATGCTGCTTCCCAGGAATATTGGACAATAAAATATCACTGTGGAGGTAACAGAGCTGTGGAACTGCTGTTTCTAGCAGTACTTGCCGTGTCATATTTCAGTCCTTTCCTAGCTCGTCAACAGATAAAGTTGCAACCTGTGAATCTTTAATACAGTTTTCATACCTATTCATGCTGTCAGAACAGTACTGTCATGGCAGATTCACCCTCCACAGCAAAAATGGGTGTGTTATCAACTATTTATCCATGGGATATTCCATCAAAGTTACCTGTTTTCATAGAGAATAAACATCCCTGCACCTGCTCCATGGTCAGTGGCCACAGGATTCTGAGAGATGCTGCTTTGCTTGGACGAGTCAGAATGTGTTTAGGTGCTGCTTGTGATTTCAAGGTCTTTTAAGCTAATGTAACATTGAAGTTTCTGTGCATTCCATGGGTGATACTGAACACACAATTTAAAAAAAAAAATATAAATAAATAACATGGAAAGAGCCCATTTAAAATTAAGTGTGTAAAAAAGAATCCAAACACTCATAAACTTGCTTTTATAGAGAAGATACAACTTCTGTTCTACTGAGTAAACAAGGGGTCTAGGGAAAATGCAGCAGAGTTGTTGAGACAACTTCCTTTGAACAGACATTACAAACCCAGTAAAACATGCCTGTGGAATGAGATTAAAACTGCTTCTTCATCTCACTGTACATTTTAAAGAATACTATGTGTGTGTCATACTTAAAGAAATGTGGAGGATGCGAAATACGAGTAAATCCAAAAAGCATGCCCATGTTCCAGGGGCAATCTCCATCATATCTGTGAATATGAAGGCAGTGATACAACAACTAGTGAAGCGGCATTTTCATAAAAGTCTTCCCCCAGGGAAAAGCAGCATCAGCAGGCAACAATGGGGTCCAGGGACCATGGCCACACACTGAACCACCAGGGATGTGCAGTTCAGGATTCACAAGTTTCTCAGCACCTTCATTTACAATGAAGGGAGACTTGCCTTCCAAAAGGAGCTTTTCCTGAGCACTGTTATATATCTGGGGCGGAATGTGCTCAGATTTTCACATGACAATTGCTTCCTGTCTCAGTATTGCCCTGCTCCTGGGGAAGAGGGTCCTGCCGGTCACAGCCAGCATTGCCAAGGCCAGCCTCCCAGCAGCCCTGCTGGGCTGCCCATTCAGTTTCAGCTCTTACGCAAGCCCCAGGGGCACTGGGTCTAGTGAGGAGCAGCCTTTCTGAAAGGAAGCAGGAAAAAGACCCCGAAGAACTGGGATCCATAAGTCCTTGTCTTACCTTTGCCTGAAGCAGGGAAATGGACTGCTTTGTCCTGCTGCTTATTTGTGTCAATCCCTTTGTGCTCCCTTGGCTGACTCAGCTAACAGAGAGCTGCGGGCAAGGCATAGGCTTCTCTTTTTGCTCCTGCTGTCTCCATCCCCATGTTCACCTTCCCAAGGGTGACTCTGATACAAATGCTGGAGAGTGGGCAGGAAAGCACAGTGCTTGACATCAGGAGACTTAGAGCAAACAAGCAGCAAAGAAACACAAATACCTAGGATTTGTTTACAAAGGATTTTTCAGGAATATGTCTAAATTTAGATTTTGAAGTTCTTTAATGGAACCTAAAGCAACTGCATTCTGTTTCCACACACCTCGTATGTGTTTTGCATTAAGCATTGATCATGATCCTTTAATATTTAGATACAAAGAATTCATGTGTTTTCTGACACACGTGTTGAAGTAGGATTTATAGTTAAGATACTCTAAAGATTAAGTGCTCCCCTTAGTGTCAGCAATTTAGAAGGCACATAACTATTTCCTCTTTTCTAAATATGTGATGATGCAACAGCCAAAAAAAATACCCCCAAACACAGTCAGGTTGAAGTGCTCATAATATCAACAAAACACAGCACTAATACAAGAAAAATACTGCTTATAAGGGTTTGGCTGAATTAGAGAAAAGAAAAAAATGTAAGGGTAGTTCCAATACACACTCATAATCCGTCGCATAGGAAAAAGGATAATTGTCATTTAATTGGAGGAATTTTGCAAAGAGATGGCTTTAAATTAGAATTATTAAATACAAGCAATTTAATTACATTAATAAAAATAATTACAAAAGCATTGTTATTACTGGATTATTAGAGCTGATCATATTTATAGAGAACTGAAACTTTGTCTGCTGCTCTCAGAAAAACACAATACCAAGCAAAAATGCCTTGGCCCAAAGACCTACTTCCCAGCCTGGACCTTCTGGGACTTATCCACATGAGGAAAATGCTGCTTGCCATGGGGCCTCTGCAATGGGTAAAATTCACCTCTTTTAAACATTTTTGTTATGGAGTGCAACTGGCATGTCGGCAAGAGAAGCAGGGAGGATGGGAAGAGATTGTGGCATCAGGGGTGATGGCCCATGTGGTCTAAAACCCCACTGACCCAGCTGCAGCCATTCTTCCCTGTGCAAGCCCAGGGTGCAGAAAGTCATAAAGCCATTTTTCCCTCCCTTGCTTCTCAGCATCTTAAGGGATGTCTGTGGCACAGGTGAAAATCAGCACCACAGAGTTTGCTATTTCAGAATAGAGGTAATGGTGGCTATACCAAGTGTGAAAGCAATGTTGCTTGTGCTGGTTTTGTACTGGCTTCATGCCTTCAAATAAGGAGGAATTGCTCCTTGCCAGACCCAAAGAGCAATTTTCAAATGGTTGCATTTTATAGAATAGGTGGGCTTTCAAGAAGTGATTTGGAGAAGGAAATGGAGGGCACTGACACACATTAATCAGAAGGCAGCATGGAAAGGGGCCCTGAGGCAGGAGTGGGGAAAGCAGACAAAAGGAACAGTCAAGGCGGATCACCAAGGGCAGGAAAGAACACAGGAGGAATAAAAGCACTATTTTAGGTAAAGTATGAAATGCAAAGGGCTTAAGGAGTTCAAACACCTCTGGAGGGAAAAGAAGAGATGAAGACAGCACAGCAACACAGAGCCAGGAAGACAGGGAATGAATGGTATGAGGTGGCAAGCTTGCAGGAGGGATTTGGAACAGACAGGTTGACTGGGAGCAAAATGGGCTGAGCCCAGAAACTGGGATGTGATAACTGGAGCAAGAAATGACCAGAGAAAGACTTCAGTGTTGGCAGAGGGGACAGTAGGAGACTATTCCTCTTGGAGCACTGGGGAGGGAAAGCAAACACAATTTAAAGCTGTCCAGGAGGAAGTAGAAAGAGAAGGCTCCCACTGAAGAGTGTCACTTAACCATTTAGAAACGTTCCTACTAGCTTTAAAGGGAAGGAAAAATAAGGAAGCACAAATGTCAAGGTAAAAATGACAAGGACATAATTCAAGATTAGTAGAGCTCACGTCAAATGCAGAAAGAGGATAAGGGAAGAAAAGATACACATATATGTGGCAAAAGAAAAGAGAAAGACCTACTGAATGGCAGGAATGGTCACTGGAGAAGGCTTATGGGATATGTAAGATTCTTGCCTCCTCTCTGCCACTAGATGCAGCCCATGCTCTTAGCTTCACAGGCATGGGGCAGTTGAACAGCTGCACACACATGCACTTCTACTTCCTACTCCTCTTTCTGTATGTGGTGACTGTGCTCAGCTCCACTTAGGAGCTGAGCTGTGGCAGAGGCTATGTGACCTAAATGTCCACCAAGGTTACCCAAGCATGTTACTAAGCACTGGAAAATCAAAAAACTACAAAAAGAGCAGACTAATATGGATTCCAACACAGCCACTCAATTAGCTGGTAACTCTAGGCTAGGTCTTCAGCTCAGATCAGCTGGCATAGCTCTGCAGACATTGCTGGAGATGCTTTGACTTCAGGCAGTGCTGAGGGGCTGCCTTCGTGTTGCCACCATTTGTAGGGAAGTGTGTGTATATTTCTTTTCTGTGAACAGACTCTGAGCCCAGACCCTCACTGAGAAGCAAACTAAGCACTGTATTAACAAAAGAAACCTCCCACCAGCAATTCAATAATATAAAATTCCATGTATTTTCTTTTTAAGTCTTTAAAATAACTATGGGATGCAAGACTCTCTTCAAATCCTGCCCTATCAACTTCCATCCCCACTTTGTATTTTCTCTCCCAGCCAGAGATGAGGTCTTAGGAGTCTCAGTGTTCCATTTTTCATTTTCTGTTTTCTGATTTCAAGCCTTACTACTTATTTTAGAAGTAACCGTTTTGGCATCCTCCTGCAGTCAAGTTTAATGGCCTGTTTGCATTTCATTTAAAAGATTTCTCTACATTAAAAGAGCAAGACAAATAGTTCTGTGAACAATGGCTTTCATTTTATAGTGGTTGTACGTCACTTTATATCAGTGGAAATGCAGACATGCTCTTTCGTCAGGAGTTTGAAACTAAATAGCTGGTTGACATCTGTTACATTTAATTTGAACCTATAAGTTCCAAATTAAAGTAAAATGGAAAAAAATAAACTTTTTTTTTATTTTTAAAGCAAATAAAACAGCGAAATTCTCTTCTGTTTCTTATTCCCTTATGTAACCATAAAATTCCCCAGACTTTCATGAAAGTCCTTCTGAAATCAGTTACTTTCATCCCAGTATTTCAGTTTCTTTTATCTTTCTTTCCACAGCTCCTTAGAGCTCTGTTAAACCATCTATTCTTCTCCTAGCGCGCATTATATTAATCCCCCCATCAAATGAATACCTGCAAAATGTAATTCCTCCTTCCCCAGGGGAAAAAAAAAAAACAAACTAAAAGTTTTGAATTTTGAAAGTCAAATCCAGCCTAGTAAACAGCAAAGCTAATTTTACAAATTGGTGACTTAGAAGCAGCCCAGTAACATTACAGGTAGTTCCTGCAGTCCCAACTGTGACTTGGAGGTGTCCTTGGTTTGGGAGCAATGCAGGGACAAAACAGCCTCTCAAGCCCTTTCAAAAGCAACCTACTTGAGCAGAAGCAGCACAGCTGTGGACACAGGCTCCGGGGAGCTCTAGGAAAGTGGGAGGAAGAAATGCATAGATGAAGCCTCAATTCACACCCCTTACCAGCTAGTGTTTTCATCCCCTGTATCAGCAGTGGGCCAAGAGTATAGCTGCTGTACCCACAACAAATGTTTTCCCCTGCTAAGTTGGGATAAATGGGCAACCTGAAACATGAATAGGAATACTAATTAGGAACTAACAGTACCCTTGATTCAGCAGTCAACTTTGGAGACAAAGCAACCCCATTTTTTTTCTAGTATGGTACCTTCCAGCTGAGTTTCAGAGTTGCTGGTATCCCAGTTTGGGGCTGTTCAGCTGTGTGTGGATAAGATGAAGCAAGTCTTAGCCTAAATATTCTCCTAAAGAAATGCACACCCTACAGGGACAGACTGAACAAAGCTTTTGTGACCCCTTTCTAACAAACCCAGGCTCTGACTCAGTTCTTGGCAGGAGAGGGAGAAAGGAGGGATCCTTCTGGGACGTGCTCAGTGGGAGGGCTTCAGAGAGGGAACATCAGAGGGACCCACCAGATGGACACTTGGACTACATCTAAAGGTTTCTCACATTTCTTTTCCTTCCTCCCCCCTTGCTCCCCCTTCCTCCCTCCCTTCCACACACTCAGTTTACCTCTTCCTTACTCATCTACTTTGAACAGTGCCTGTTCAAAGTGCCGGGAGTGGTGATGGATGCCTACACGTGCACACAAGAGCACAGTGGCTGACACTCTGCACATACTGGCTGCTGCAGGAAAGGCTCTTCGAGCACGTGGCCCAGCTGCAAGGTACACTGGTAGGTACAGCATTCAATGAGGAAGTCTTTCTCCTCCAGTCCAGGTCCATGCTGCCCTTTGGACCAGGCCCTCCTGATAGCCTCTTCAGGCACAAACCAGGTGGAACGGGACATTGCACAAATGTACATCTAGGAACACACAAGACATCATACAGGCAAGATGAGGAGTGTGCTGCTCTTACAGACCTCCCAGTGCTACTCCTTTAATGCAGTGAAGGTGGTAGAGGAGAAGGAGGGAGAAAGGAGGAGTGGAAGAAAGGCTCTGTACAGTCGGATATGGAGCTGATTTAATGAAGAAAATTATTCCCGGCTCTTAAATTGCTATGGTTTCCTCTTTGATTGAATGTTGGTATTCTTTGAAGCTTCCAAAGGAAAAAAATATAATTACAATATGCATTTGATAGGGAGCATTTCTACTTGTTTTCCATATAATTTACCTCATTCATCTTTATTCTTTCTCAAATCAAGAAATGATTTCACTCTTCCTTCTATTAAGGACATTAATTTGCTAACTGGCCAAAAAGCATCAGTTCATCATTTTGAGCTGATCCATTTTCTTTCTCTATTCAAGAAAAAACTCTTGCTTTAAAAGACAGCAAAGTGTCCTGTCTTGTCTTGCTATTCCATTGGGAGCAAATTATTCTTTTATGTATGCTTTGATGTTGAAATAAAAGGGTTTTGAAATACTATTTCACTGTACTGGTTATAAAAATGCTGTAATTTCCTTGTTGTTTGTCTTATTGGAAGTAAGTCAGCGACAAAAGTACAAATATCATATACACAGAAACTTCCTAAATACCCCTTTTATCCACAGGGCTGTGTTTTATTGAAGGGCTCTAAACCTATTGTCTGTGATTGGAACTCCATAGTTATTGCCTACGTGTTGTTATCCCCACTCCAAGCCTGAGCACAGATACATACATTGCCTGCTCACTATGTAATAAATCACTCACTCAAGCACGGGTTTAACAGGAGTGGTTGAATATGTTGTGGAGCACATGTTTCTAGCTTTATGCTGTACAAGGGGCTGCACAAGGCTTCTGTATTTAGCCCTGCCAACACTAATAGTCTTAGACAGCACCCTGATTCATAGACATTAATGTCCTTTTGGTGACTCTGGTGGCAGTTATACAGCATTGGTCAGTGGTTACACATGTGAACATTTACAAGTTTTGCATTGAATCCCACCTGAATGAGACCTGCACACAGCATAAATTCAGCCCACCATGTATGTTTTGAGTCATGAACGTAGTTCGTGCCAAGAAAACTGAAGGCTATTAAAAACACCTTTTATGCAAAATTCAAAACACCAAGTCAACTGCATTCATATAGTTGCATTCACTCCAGCAAAGCTTCTCCCCACTTTGTCCAGCAGAAGCAAGAGAAGGATCAGGCCTTTGCTTTTAATCTTCATTACAGAGTTGTTACAGAGATGTGTTCAGACCTGACTTTAAAAAATCACAGTGCAACAGAAAGCATGCCGTTCAATTACCTCTATGACACCATTCCCAGAATGTGTTAGCACTTCCTCTGCCAAAAGTCAGCATGCCTCCCCACTGAGCCATAAAGTACATGGCATTATACAAAGAAAGGCAATTGGATTGCTAGTTCTTAAATAGAACTTAATGGAAGGCAACAAAAAGTCAGTGTCAGGGAGAACAATATATACTAAAGGAAGAGGAAGATGCACCTTTTATTAACTTTTGCTCACAACCACGAAGAGCTTCTCTGCTGCAGTCTGCTGCTATTCATAGCCAATGGGTTGACTTCTCAGGCATTTATTAAACACCATGATATATTTGTACTGTTGACAGTACAAGTCAGTAAGTGTTGGACAAGATGCATGGTGAAATCTCTTACAAATTATGGGTAAGGATGGATATTGATCATCGGCATGAAACTGTCATTGAAAAACAGTGACTGCTTTAAAAAATGGAAACAGGCCTGCACATGCTGCTGCAAGACCAAACTGTGAGAAATTCAAATAATTCTTTTGCTTTGTTTTATGGCCCAGCTTGTTTCAGTATAATCTTGGAACTGACTGAAATAATCAATTAAGATTGTGTCACATTTAGCTCCACAGAAGGGCCGGAAAGGTATGGCTGTAAGAATCCATGGAAGAGCAGTAGAAGAGGTAGAGTGACAGATTAAAAATATCTGTGAATGCTTTGCTTTGTTTTACCCTCAGAAATCACACCCTACAGAGAAAGCCTATAGGCAATTATGTAGTACAGACTATAGGGGGCTGTCAAGAAACACACAGTATCAGCTTGGGTGGAGATTTTCTCTAATCTGCATTTGTGATCAGTAGACAGAAGATCAGTGTATCAAGGAGGAAAGACGTTTTATTCTTGGCTTTTCAAACACCTCTGGATGAAAGATGAAATAATAAAAGCTTAGCTATATAGCAAGTAACTCTGTATTTTACAGGTCTTTAAAAAACACTCCATAATGTTTAAATAGTAACCTAAACCTGGTTTCGGTATTTTGAGTACAAGGCAGAAAATCTTTCCACAGCCAATTCTAAACACAAGAACCAGAAATACAAAAGAACTCCAATAAATTTCAAATTGAGAACAATGTTGCATTGTCAGGGACTAGATTTAAGAGGTGTATTTAACGTCCAGTATCCCAAGATCTACATGTGTCTCAGCTTCCTCAGAGTTTGGGCTGTGTCTGAGCCATGTACAGACTTCCAAGTTTGTGGTAGAGCAGAAAAATTCTAGATTTCCAGGTGCTTTAGCTCACAGAACTATACTGCCCCTTCTAGCTCATGCAGTTCTTCTCTCCCTCGGGAGAGATCTTCAGATCTAAAAGCAGAAACAATTTGCCTGGTTTCTGGACTTTAGGTTGGCTTTGCCTCAGCCTTGCCCTCTGCTTTCTTCATTTCCCACCTACCAAGAGAGAAAAGTGTTGTACTCTTACAGGCAGCTACCATCGTGCCTCTCAAAAAGGAAAATTTTGTACTTGGTAATGTGTAATGTCTGCTAAATTGCAGTATGGGATGGAGCTGGGTTAGCTTGCCTTCAGCATGGTCCTTTCTCTTTTGATGACTTTTATCTCAGCTGATTGGCTCTTTCGCATATCATAAAAGCCTTAAACCAACATTATTCTTAGTATTAATACAGAAATAAATGTTCCCTTGGAGTGCTTGAGGTACCTTCTGATATCTCTGCAGGCTGCTAACTTCTTCCAGACCTGGTGTGGGTTTCAAGGTCAGGAAAAACAGGACAGGATCTGCAGGTCGCATGAACTAGTGTAACTTTCAGCAAAGTGAGGATCAGGCCCAGGAAAGCAGTGTGTTTCCTCTGGAAAGGAAAGCCCCCCACCTCTTTTGCTATAAATATACCAGATTGTGTGCTTTGTTTTGAGCCCAGTTTCCTAAGGAAACAAGGTCCATGCAGTCATGCTGTGTCTGTCTGTTTCTGTTCCCCACTCCTAACTCTCGTTAGTTGTCTTGACCAGATTTGGCAGTGGGGCCACAATCTCCAGTACATTAAGCATTTTTTACACCTTGATGACCAAAAGGAGAAAAATGTTTGTTGTTTCTTATGTCTCTCTGAAGAGAAAAGCTTTATCATATGCATTATCTGTCTAGGACAGAGAATCTTGAGGGGAAGAGACTTTGTGAGACAGGTTAGCAGGAAACCAGGTTGTGTTAGTTCCTCTGCTCCAGGAACTACTTGTTTAGTTTGATCTACTCAGGAAGTACCCAGCATGAGACACGACGCAGGCAGTGTCTCATAATACATTTCTGAAGCTGCACATACCAGTTTTCCAAAGTTAAGGATGTTTTTAGAGCTCTGAGAGGATAATGTATTAGTCCTTGAAGGCTGAAGAAATTCTGATGCTTCCTTGTCACCTGTCTCCTTGCCTTCATGATGTCTTCATCTTCCTGGAGCAAGAAGACTTGGGGTGCACTGGCGAATCTCCCAGGTCTCCACCTGACAGCACAAACTAGGCTTGACTCCCTCAGCCTTGCAGATCATGCTGTCATTTGCATTTCAGATTCAGTGGACAGCAGAGGTCTAGGCATATTAGTGATTTGTATTCACCTGCTCAAGTGCATTTAGCAAAAATTAGTGGAAAATCAAACCTTAAGGATCCAATAAGAGAGCTTTTTGTAGCCACCTTGTTTAGCAGTGAAAAAATGCATATAGCATGAGGCAGAAAGCTTACTCTCTGGAGAATCTTATTTGTATTACAACCCTCTATTAATCATGACAATAGCATTCTCTTGTGATGCACACATAAAATCACCACTCTTTGTTTTGGTGTAATGACGCTGCTTTATCTACTGCTTCTGCAGATGCATATAACAAGCACAAAATCTGTGCTTAAAGAATGAAAAGCATTTTAAGAAGGGAAAAAATACCATAATTCAGAGCTGCATTACAGGTTCCATACAGGAACTTATTTCCTCGTCTTTATTTAACAAACATATCATGTAGACATATCTATCTTAAGGCAGACATGATTATTCATTGCAAAAACAAACAAGAGCTATTTTTATGTAAAGCAGAAACTAATGAAGTAAGAAAAAGTATTGAGAGATTTTTGGCTACACATTTTTGGATTCTGTGTGGAGTTCACATGACAGCTGCTTTGCTGGATACTGCCTCACTGATGGCTTGTGGCATTGATTTATTGACATGCTAGAACTAGAAATTAAGGCAGCCTCAGGGGAAGATATCAACTGACCTGTAAATTGGAACATATGTTTTGGGTTTTTTTGTTGTGCCTTTTTTTTTTTTTAACAAGACTTCTGCCACTGACTTCAACATTTTCCATTTAACAAGAGAAATTCTTCCACATCTCTGGACTCATGCTGACTTCTGCGAGAGGAAGATCTAGCTCCTGTGGTTGAATTACTTTTTTTCCTACACAGCATTAGAAAGAAGAGCTACCTGTATTTTTTCACCAACTTTTTCCAAAGTTAAGATTAATCTTAAATGATGAACTATGAGGTCAGTGAATACTGCGTTCTAGCCAGGGTATTAGCAAGTTGGTGAAAGAGTATTCTCATGAAGCTGTCTGCCACATCTGCCGATGTTCAACAACAAAAGAGACTCCTGAAAGTCCCTGTCTTGAATTACCTCTACCCCAGATTTCTACCAGTCAAATTTTATCTGAGTCACTTCACGCCCACTCTGACAGGAGCGTGGGAGCAGTGAACAAAGGGCAGGCACCCACTGGGAGCCCAGCAAGAGTGAAGACTGACAGGCCATGCTGGGTCCAGATGATTAGATACTACGTTTTCATAACCAAATTTTAAGGCAAAGATGCTGCCTGTCTCTACGCTGGCAGGGTTCCTCCCATGACGAAGCCTGATACTGCAGGGAAAGTAAATGATGATGATAATTCTGTCATCTAGGTTACTTATGAAGCATCAGCTAAGCATTTTTGAGGCAGAAAGTGTGCTTGTGGAGCAGCAGAAGCCCTAAGCCAGGGGAAAGTTCACATTTCACAGTTTGCATTTAGGAGCATTTCCAGTGGATGTCAGTGCCTAGACACTGAAATCCAGCCACCCTTTGATTAGTGTCCATGTGAGGCAGCATAGACGTTTCATTGTGTGACCATCCCTGACCTTAGCACTGACCAGCAGGCCCTCTATGGCTTCATTTCAGGCTCCACACCTTCTCCTACATGAGCAGACATCAGTGATGGTGGCTGATGTGGTGCCCTTGTACCAGGAACCACAGCAGCATGGATTTGGCTTGCCAGCAGCTCATCAGCAACATGGTGACTGGCATGAGGTGCCTGTGTTCTAAGTCAAGAAGGACACGTATTAGGTGGCAAAACAGAATATTGTGCCAGTCATCATCCAAGGAAAATGCTTTACTGTACCTGCACTCTGTTTTTTATCCTTACCCCTGCCCTCATCAGCTGCTCCATTTCCTGTATGTTCATACCCACAGGACAACACCTTTTAGTTTTGTTTTTCTTTTCTAACAGAAATGCTAGCCAAATCCTAACAACCACATTTTCCTTACAATTTTTCTTCTAAGCCGCTTGCACACACTAATACGCTGCCTGACTACTCTCAATTACACTAATCTGATTTTCAATCTGTGTAAAACACAACTATGTTAGCAAGTGTTATTTTACAGAAAGACCAAGTTCCTGTGTCAGTTTACCATCTCAGTGCTGATAAGCATGCTACTTATTCCTCATTCCTCCCCAGTCCTTCAAAATCTGAAGGAAAGTCTCTCCGTTTTGAAATCCACTGCCTTTGCACCAGTCACAGTTCAACACAGGGGAAATATGCACTGCTCTGAGCAACTGCTTTGACATGTTGGGCAGTCTAGCTTTATGGTAAATACTTTACTGGCCTTGAGTTTCTCTTTCCAAAGTAGATATACCGTGTGTATGCAACAAGAAAACTACAATAGCTTTTCAGATCATGTTCTGTTAAAGGATTTCTTTTTTTCCTTCAGTTTTATGGATGTTTACGACTGTACCCATACTGGGTATTTTTCACCTCCACTGGTGTAGATTCTTCCAAAAAGCATCCATTTGAACAAGCTCTGGAAACTAAAGCTTTTTGTTTACGCAGTAAGCTCTGGGTGTATTTGTACTGAAACTAGAGTGAAAGGAGAATAATGGCCTTGATCTCTCCCTCAATCACCAAGACCAGAAGGTGGAGGAAATCCAGGATCTGTCCCTAGATCTCCACCTCCAACATCAGACAGAAGAAAACAATTGCCTTCCTTGGAGACCTCACAAAGAATAAAGATGTAAGGTAAATAAAATTCTCATGCCAGCAATCTAGGGAATTAATCTCTTGTTGTTGTTACAGCAAAATCTCCATTAACTCCAAAGGATTTTCCTGTGAATGGAAAAGGGTCTGGAAAAGAAACTGAGATGACAGCAGGACACAATTCCTGTGTTACTTCCACTGCTGTAGATCCAGGGCCTGGTGATTCAACCAATGCTTCCTCCAGCCTGACAGCACTAGGATTTCCTCACAGTTTGCTGTTCATTTTCACAACTGACTACATCTCAGAGCCTACAAGGATGGGCATGGCACAAATGCTGGTAGCATAGTGCTCATGAGTGAGTGGATGCAGGACATCCAGGTCTGATGAAAAGCACACGGTAAGCATCACATGCCCACAGTTATTCGATCATTTTAAACCATTAAAAGAAAAAAAAAAAGTAAATTTCAGAACTATTCAGAAGTTATTTTAATAGCAGCATCATTTTTACTTAAACGATGGTTGTACTCAAACAGAAGGCAGAGCAGAGTTCTAAATTTGGACTCCACATGCAAGGTTTCTAAATATCCAGAGTAAGTCTGGATGCTTAGGCTTTCCAGTTCACAAAAGCAGCAGTCAGGCCTCCTTGCAAAGACCTGTACCCTCTCCAGTTCTCCTTAAGGTCAGACAGGTTTTGCAAGCTCCAACCCAAGCTACCAGCCATCCAAGCGTGCATGCCTGCTTCTAAGCAGCGTGTGGATGGACCCAGACTAGCTCATGGGGAGACCATGAGGGAAACAAGTGTAATTTCTTCCTTGTAAAAAAGAGACTGCAGAGATCTGTTATAAGCTGATGTAAGAGAAAGTACTGGCATCACAGTGATGGTTGTGCTGCAGCGGTGGAAGGCAAAATGTGCTGAAGGGAGGTGAGGGGGAATGCTCTAATTAAAATACTTATAATTTGTAGGTCAACAACAAAGACTTTTACTAGTTTAAAGCATCAGTAGGAGTCAAGAGACTGAAGATCTACCCATGATTTGCTATGTAACCTACAAACATTTAACTTCTCCACCACTCAGCTTGCATACTTAAAAAGAAAAAAGAAAGAATTAAGAGCAGTAGGAGAAACAATGCACTAATGCTTGTAAAGTTCCTTCAGATATTGGCTCTACAGTAAATTAAAATATAAATTTTAATGATCTCTTACTTATTGTGAGTGAGATAGATGGAAGCAAGGCCTCTCGGTAACCTTGAGGTATTGCTTTCATTACACACTAACAATTTATTAACATTCTTTCATTTTCATTTCCCAAATCCATCATAATTAATTCTTAAACTTTCCCAAGTATGTGCAGTCTTTCATTCAAAGAAAGGTGTCCTCTTCCCAGCAGGGTCAGAAACACTGGCCCGTGATTAGGAGGGTAGGTTTTTAACAATTTATAAAACATTTGCCTACAGTTTTAAAGAGATTTCTCAGTCACCTCCACTTGGAAGTTTCTCCAGCCTTCAGCAGCGGAAGGTCCCTGGCTGTACCTCCCGGCACAAGCCTGGCAGACTTATGTTTATGTGCTTAGCCCTCGCAGCTGAGGAGAGACTGCCAATTGTACTGCGCTGAACTTCATTAAGTAGTAGTTTTACGAGGTGGACTGCAGCACACAGGGGACAGGCACGAGACCACCAGATTTATGGCATTTTGGTGTCAAGCTGACAGCGTGGCACTATTCACACAACAAAAACTATATTACAAGAATGTTAATGTCACGAGAGAACCTTACCAAAATTAAAAACCCAAACACAAAGTGGTAGGAAATTCAGAGTTAGGCATTAAAACTCCAGTAACCAGCATGGCAACATTAAGATGCCCCACCACCCTGCCTCTGCCTAGTTGCTGGGGTCTTTATCCCAGATTTTAATCCTTGGATGTGGGTAAAAAATCCTAGGGTGGTAGAGGTGTTGGGCTCCACCACCCATGTGCAGGAGGTAGGTACCCGTCCTGCCGCCACTGGCCCCTTGCCTTCACTTCTGGGCCAGCTGGACTGACTTCTTGGAGCAGCAGCTTGGAGGAGTTATGATGCATTTGGTAGCCAGATGGACATCTGTCAAAAGGGAAGGGAAATGCAGAATGTCTTTTAATGCTTTAAAAAATGCTTTTCTCTCTTACCTATATCTCCTGCCATTGAATGGACCCGTTTGTTTCAGTGGGAACTACCATTTCAGGGGTATTTTTCAGAAAAAGCCCAGAACGATTAAGTAGGAATGAAATGATTGCAGCAGAAGTGAAGGGATCACAGATTTTTTTGTGAGTCCAATTTTAAAAGTCTGGATTGCTGGGAAACTCAGTTACCACCCCACTCCCCCCCGAGTAACTTTTTTAGACCTGTTACAGAGAGCATTCTCTTACTTCGGTCCAACATGAGATTAATCCTAGCAATTAAAAGCTAGTGGTATCAGCTCCATGTATTTATAATTGCTTCTCAGTCCCACAGAAGACAGGAAAGCAGGAACTGGTATCTCAAAGGCCTTGTTGAGGAGGAATTGCTCAGAAAACCCCTTTGACAGTGTATTACACTAACCAGAACAAGGAACCTTCTCCCATAGATTTTATTATGTGCCATTATTTTCATATCACAGAACTGAAAATTTACAGATCAAGCCCCTCCAAAGTGTTTTAGGAAGGGCTTTATCTCTTCACCTAAGTGCAACCAGTGACTCTTTCCATACACTTCTTTCATGAAAAAGTCAGAGTTAATTATGTTTAGCCTGGAGAAGAGCAGGCTCAGGGGAGATCTCATAAATGAATATAAATACCTGAAGGGAGGGTGCAAAGAAGATGGAGCCAGGCTCTTTTCAGGGGTGCCCAGTGACAGGACCAGAGGCAGTGAGCACAGACTGAAATACTAAAGATTCCCTCTGGACATCAGAAAACACATTCTTACTCTTGGAACACAGGAATGGCAAGACTGTGAAGTCTCCATCCTTGGAGATGTTAAAAAGCTATCTGGACATAGTCCTGGGCAACTGCCTGTAGTTGGCCCTGCTTGGGCAGTGGAGTTGGACCAGATGATCTCCAGAGGTCCCTTCCAATGTCAGCTACTCTGATTCTGTGAAGAGATATAGCCTGGGCACAGGGTACAGCAGAATCAGGTAGTCACACAGTGCAAGGGTGCAAAATAAAACCAGACCTTCCTCAAAACAGACGAATCAGTGCAGACACAGACGAAGTACACACCTGTACACCTCAGGCTGTGAAATGGCAGAGATTAAAGATAGCAGCACCACGAATATGAATGAAAACTGAGGATTATTGTTATTCAGGTATTCCTATCCTTCATTGCCTCTGCTGCCCCAAAACAGACACAGCTCAAAAAATCTTTTTTTCCCTTACAGGCAAATTTTGGGCAAAGCCCCGCAGTACCAATGATGGTGGCTGCATCCAGGGAGCTAAGCGCTAGAGGGCACCAACAGGATGCAGCCAGTAGCCTTGCTGCTGGAGCTCATGTGCCTGACTAGCAATTAAACATGTCTTTTATCTTTTCCAACTAAATTTTTACTTTAAAGGAGGTTTAACTCACTTCCAAAAAGCAGTACACGCCTCTGTCTGGCACAGTCATGAGGGTCCTTCTGTTAAAGAAAAATGTTGAGTGATAAGTCCATAATAGAGAGATTCTGCAACTCTTCATGGCACAGGATACCCCAGGCACAGAGCATGAGGAGGACTTCAGAGAGTCTGACAGCACAGCTTCCCTCCAAATAGGAAAAAATGCTTATTTATCAAAGTTTGAAGTTTGCAATAGTCAGAACTTGATGGCAGAAAAGGCAACCAAGAAGATGAAAGGTGGAGCTCTGTTAGCCAGTCTACTCAGTTCCTCCCCTCTGCTCCTGGAGGATGCTTCAAAATCTGCAGCAGGTGTTACTCTGACACTCTCAAGACCCAAGGCTTCCCCTCTTCTCTGGGGCAGTAGCAGCACTGGACGTCCCATCATACCCACACTCAGGCAGTGGGACCTACCATCCCTGAAAGCCCTGTGCCAGCAGTCTTCAGCTCTCTGCAGGGACCTCCTGAGCTGCTATTGCCTGCCTGAGGAGGCTGCTCACCACTCTGGGTTTGCCCCAGAGGTCTGTCCCAGCTAACATGAAATAACCTGCTTTGTCATTGCTGGCTACTATATATCCTCAGCCAAGCCA
>JANRGW010020637.1:0-102439 GCA_024733675.1 Psilopsiagon aymara
TCTCATCCTATCTTCATACGGGAGGTGCTCCAGTCCCTGATCATCCTCATGGCCCTCCTCTGGACTTGTTCCAACAGGTCCATGTCCTTTTTATGTTGAGGACACCAGAACTGTACACAGTATTTCGAGTGAGGTCTCACAAGAGCAGAGCAGAGCGGCAGGATCACCTCCCTCGACCTGCTGGTCACACTCCTTTTGATGTAGACCAGGATACGGTTGGCTTTCTGGGCTGCGAGTGCACACTGCCAGCTCATGTTTGTTTTCTCATCGAGCAACACCCCCAAGTCCTTCTCTGCAGGGCTGCTCTGAATCTGCCCAATCTGTAGCTGTACCTGCCATATCACACCACTAAAAAAATAAAATCAAATAGGCTATATTTATTTTTATCCTCTTTTATGAAAGAGCTAATCAGACTATCATGTTTTGGACACTCAGCAATCTGAAGACCACTACACAGTCCTCTAGTTAAGTTAGGTGCAATAACTACACCGGCTACTGAATTTAATTTGCTTTCTGTTAAAAGCCTGTCTGTTTGTCACTAAGCATTTCAAACTTACTAATAGAATATTATGGTTTTTTCTCTCTCTTTTTTTTTTTTTCGAAAACTTGAGCTGTGTTGTTGCGATGGGCTAGGCTATAGATATTAGAGGCTTCTGTTTCCTTAGTGGAAAAAAATGATAAAAATTCAGGCTGGCTGAATTGCTATGTCAGTATTCACGAACAATGGTATCTAAGGTTATTTGCAAATCATTACCAGTAAAATCTAGTATTTGTTAATGGCTGAAGACAGAAAAGATCCTGAAATGCAGATCTACTGACAAAGCAATTGCCTTTTTCATAACTCAAATTCCTGAAAAAATATTGCTGTATTCTTTCAGTGTCCAACTCTGAAGCCCAAACTAAGCGTTTTTACTTAGTCTAGTGCTGTCCACTAGAAGGCAATGGTAGGCGACTCCTATAAGCTAATATACTGCATGCTCTCCCTGAAAGGACCTCTATTTTGATAGAGAAGATATGATACAGTTAAAGGAGAGCAGTTTGGACACCAAAACCAAGCAACATAATTATCAGGTAGCCCACTTATATGCTGCAGCAGAAGCAGAATTCAAATGCCATAAAACTTTACTTTTGAGCTAAATATGATGATACAGGAGGTATTCATACAGCACTAACCCTAATGACTACCACAGAGATACTTGCTAATTATTCCTGAATTCAACAACATGGGGTGGATTGACGTCATCTCCTTGTACACATGGAAGAAAATTGACAATGAAGGACCACATGAATTGCCCAAGGCTGTTGAAACAATGGTAACAATGGACTTCAATGCAGTCATTCCTGGCTCTAACCTTCACCTATAATCCACTTACTATTTATACTAGTAATGCATACTTAACAACCAGCATGATTTCATTCTTACAGCTCAGAAAAGAAATGGCAAGGAAGCTCAAAATCTTTTGAACGAACAATCTAGAAATTCAAGAGACTGACTGAGTTATGGCCCGGTCTGCCAGACAAAACTCACCACATTCTATGACAGTGAATTTAAGGTTTTGGAGCTGTTTACTATTAGGCACCATAGCAGGGGGAATAGCGACTACTCTTACAGGGAGTCGAAGGATTAGTTCAAAAAAAAACAGAAGAAATAAAAGTGAAGTCTGCATTTGTTTTATCATAATGGAAGCACCTGCCTGCTCCTATGTCACCCCTCTAGTCTCACTTAAAGTCCATAACAAAGCAAACAAATCACATCCACATTAAAAGAATCTTTCAGCTTCCCCATGAGTCACTGCCAGATCATCACTGGCAATGTCTTCAATCTTAAATAACAGAGATTCAGATGGCCTTGATAATGTCTGTTATTAAGGAGCACATGTTTGTTTGTATCTATTCTAATAGTCAGCTGCTACCAAGGGGCTCACCTGTGCCAAAAAGGGAAAAGAATAGCACAGCTATATTCAAAGGCACCAAATGAAGGAATGGTTATGTGAGGAGCGTCTTCCGTTAACCTGGGGAGAAGGTGACATGTTAAAAACTATGTCACTCTATATGGCATAAGAGTTTCTTTTGTGACTCTTTGAAAAATGCTCTAAGAAGAAGTAGAATAATTAATTTAAAAATGAGTAAAATTTTACAAACTTGCCACTTTCTCAACAAAGCAGAGTTAACTTCTGCTTCTAAACACACAGATTGATAATAAATGTAGATAAGATCAGTTTGCTGGCCGGGTATTTTTATGAACAAAAAGTTTAAAGAAAAAAAACCCAACATTGACTGAATCACCAATGCTAATATCTGGAAACAAAAATCTTCTGGAAAAAAAGGACATGAATGGAAAACAACACATCCATTGCTAACAAATCTTTCGTAAAAGCAAAGTAGCAAGGAACAACCTGTCAGAATAAGTGACAAATGTACAGTAAGTTTATGCGAATACAGGTACACAAACTCCAGCCACTGTACACACAGTATAAGAGTAACACACTAAGGCATAACACAGACTGGAGAAAGAGAAGGCAGTTGGAGTAATTAAAAAGCATTATGTGGACTAGCAAAAATCACGCAGACATTGGTGTTTCCAGCTTCCTTGCCATGTGTGGCCAAGTCATCTTCCAAATAGGATAATGTATTATACAGCTGTTAATTTTAATTAAATTTCTTATAGTAAATACAATACAGGGAAAAAAGCAGAACCATTGAATCTGTCCTCCCTAAGATACTGCTCATCCATGCCTCTTCTTTCCTATAGCTACAGAACATGGCTATTTATTCTAAAGACAAATATCACAGCATCAAGATAAATACTTCCTTAGGGGAAAAAAAACCCCCAAACCACACCAAAACTTCAAGCCGTTTTTTTAATGTGGATACTCTGTATATTATATCTATCTCTTTTTCCCACTGATATGATGTTGAAGAATAGCATTGGTCAGTTAAGATGAAAGGAAGTCCACACTTCTAGGGAAATGAGCTTTACACTCCTAGCTCTCCATTCAAAAAAGACCCAAGTTCTGCACCAGTGACGTTTACTCTTGCAATATATTTTTCAAGGGGGATGGAACTATTAAGACAACTTGAAGTTCCAGACCTTTGCATTCAACAGTTTCCTGTCCCTTTTAGGTCTGTTCACTATCGTAAGCAAAAGAGGAAATTGAGAAAGTAAATAATCTGCAAATGTGGGCAGTTTCTATTTGATTTGACAGATAAGGTTCATTTAAATTAAGGTGTAGAAAACTGCTGGTACTGCAGTGGTACTCCACTGGGTCAATGCCCACATTCAGTGTAGCTAAAGTAATGAAGAAATTAATTCAGCAAAGTAAAAGACTCATACACAACTCCACAATGCATTCCCATATAGTGTAATTCCACATCTGGAGAATATAAGACCAAGAACGGAAAATACCTATGGCATGGCTGGACTCTGCTAAAGTGGAAAATATGAGATGGTAGGAGTTTTGTTTTCTGTTAATCCTCTAACAAGCTCACAAGCCATGGAAAGTTTCCAAACAAAGTGAATCTGTGAAGAAAGAAAGAAGAGCAGCAACATTAAGATGGAATAAAGCACATCTCAAGAGTGAAATATTCCTTCTCCTATTTTGAAATACTTCTTGCAGCCATCAGAGACAGAACTATGGATCAAAATTTGGTCTTTGATTCTCAATGCCTAAAAGTTATGTACTTCAATTCACGATTATCTGAATACAGTAAATTACTTTTTATAAAAAATATTAAAGGGGCAGAGTGAGTATAGTGCATCTGGATATAGTAATCTAGCAAGGATTACCTCCAATGTTTTTGCTCATACTTGGTAAAGAATAGTATCCAACCTATTGTACACTTTCCAAAAATGCTGTAAAATATGTACTTGCTATAGCAATCTGCCTCCTGGGGAATAGTCTGTGCATGAGCCTAATAACAGCTAAAGGAAAAGATAGAAGAAATGCCAAAAATTAATCACAAATTTAGAAATTATCCCCAAAACAACTGCATGATAGTATACTACATTTGTTCTACACAATGAAAAGCACTGCAGTACTTTGCACTTCACAGGGGTCAAACTGAAAGGTATAGTTGGGGGGTATAATAATATTTCTTCAGTTATGATGTGTTACAGTTTAAAATTTTACACAGGCTTAAGCTAATGATATAGTATTCAACTTCACGTAATAAGATTTGGTATTGACAAGCAGAGCCTTTTAAAGTTGTTTTGGAAAAATGTTAGAAGTTTTGAAAGATAAGGTCATGACACACCTTGGTGAAACAGCAATGCAGAAATGGTACTTCTAATGCAGTACTTCTGTGCCACCTTTACAAAACAAATATCAGTTTAACTACAGGCTTTTTACATTTCAAGCACGAAGTACTGCAATTAACTTAGACGTTAATGGGATCACCAGGAAATACTCAAACACTGGAAGTGTCACAAAGTAGAACAGCAACATTATCAGTACTATTTAAAGAAAATTAACTAAAAATGATTGCTAATGATTTGCATCACTGACTGCAGAAAACAGTTCCCTACATACCAGGCAGATGGGGAGGGGGGATGACACACGACATCCCAAATATTTTTTTTTGTTTGGTTTTTGGTTGGCTTTTTTTTTTATGGTGATAAAAATAGTCTTGAGTCTTTTTCAAGTTGGGCTTTAATTTCCAAAAGAAGAATCTCCAATTTCAAACAGGAGACCAGTTTGCTAGTGAGCAAAGGCATATCTTTTTCCTCAGCAAACAATAAGCTGCAACAAGACAGAAACACTTAAGTTCCTTTGATAATGAAAACACCAAAAGAAAAACAAGTACAGACAGATTATAACATCAAAAATGAGGTCTACATCTCATTTCTGATTCTGGATCAACCACAAAACCAACAGACCCTACTTCTTCTCTGCTAATATTGTGTTTGCCTAAGCAAAAACACCTTGAGAATTTTCACAAATGACAGAGGTAGACTTGGAGCTTTAAAAGTGTCACCTCACTAATAAACAGTAATTCTGCTACTTTATTAAACAAATAATCACTGAAAGTTTTTGAAACACATTCAGGCGTCCCTGCCTCCCAAGATCGGATGCTAACTAACACTCAATACCTATAAAGTCAGCAAATATTGCACGGTTGCAAAGTAACATCAGTTATTTTGGTCACATGATGGTCAGCTGAAGATGACCAGAAAGTTTATTTAGATGACTTCTTAATTGCTGCCGCCTTCAGTATATAAGGATTTCATTTCTCACCACAAAACTGAAGAAGTCAGCAGAAAAGCTTAATTCTTAAGTACTGGTCTGAATGAAATTAACAAATTTTGCACTGAAAGTTCTGGTCTTTCTTAGTATTGCATATTTATTTTCCAAACTATAACATGTGCTCTTCCAGGTTATGAGTGTTAATTCATCTCTCTTCAGAGGCCAAACAAGAAACTGATTTTCCATGTAAAAATATCCTGAATTCAAAGTATATAGAGTACTATTTCTTACAAGTACTTAAAAAAACAATTCAATCTATCCTGAGGGCAACTTTTCCTCAGATCCCTTCACTGAAGAAAACTGACCTCTAGATATGGGACCTGCTCCCATAAGATCATCTGCAAGTCAGCCTTTAACTTGCTATCTCAGTCTTCCCAGTTAATGTCCTAAAAAAAACAAATGAACAGTTATTGAACAATGTTGGTTCAAGTTTGTGGCTTTGTAACCAATAACCTGTTTCAGAAGTCCTTTTACCCAGTATCGCACTGTGAAGTCTAAAAATAACCTAGCCTCGGTATTTATAGTGTTAGATAAGTTAAGTCACTAAATTCATGTTCAAAACATGGAAATAAAAATTACTTACTTTTCAGAAGTGCTGAGACTCATAAACAGTAAAATACACAAATTCCCATCATGCCTTAAAATCAGCCCACTGTTTTGTAGCCTGAATATGGTGTTGCACATGTAATTTTAGGCACCTAGATTTTAAACATTTTCTAAAAACAGCATCTGTAAAGTTGGTGTCAGTCTCAAGCAGGAATTTAGAGCCCTGGTGGTTTTTCCCAATTGTACAGGTGCTTTCTAACAAGTATGGCTTTTCCAGCCAAAATGTTTTCACATGCAGACAAGATACAGCATGTTGTAGGATTTGGCATTACATTTAATACTCAGATGCAGGTCTCTCTGCAGTGAATGCACACAGTTTCCATTGACATTATAAGAAGCTATGCATGTGCTGAAGGGAAAATCTTATTTGGCAAGTGACACTACCACACAGCATTGCAATCCACTGAGTACAGAGACAAATCCTGGTTTCATAGTTCTGCAGAAGCAAAGCCCCCATTAGCTGATACTCCCTTCCCTGAGTCAATCACGTATATATACTTGTTTAGATTCAAATATGTTCCCATGCAGGAAGGGCAGCAGAGGGTAATTTCACAGAATAAGATGAGAAGCTATAATGATTAATGAGAACATAATTTTCCTAACACTGGGATACTAAAAAGAGAAAGAAATGTGGGACAAGTTATGTAATGTGTACTTACTGAAATATGCTGCATGTCTCTGAAAGGAGACACGAGCCTGCTTTCTCTGAAGTGAATTGGAGCTTTGCCACTGAGGGAGAGCTCAGCTGCTGTAAATCACAAATAAATTTCCCCTAATTTATTCTCATTTAAAGCAAAATATTCTTGTGAGCAGGGTTATGTTAAGGAAGAAGAATTAAAACCTACTACATCCAATAATAGATTATCCACTGCATGACGTATTCCTACCTCATTAGATACTATTCTTTACGATGTCTGTGACACTGAGGCCTAAAACGTGGTGATACCCATCAGTAAAAGAGCTGCCTTGCCCCAAACAACCAAGGATGAGGCAAGGTTAACACAGTCGCTCTGTGTCAGGACTGCAGGTTCCTCCAGACTTTGAGACATTAGTCCGAAACACTTACAAATAGCAACTGTACCCAGACCAACAAGTATCTTGGAAACAAACCACTGTCACCTAGGATGACACTTGTCTTGGAACTGTGCTGAAGTTTCCAGGATCACCTCACCTCAGCTCAAGGGATTCTAACACATGTTCACAACTTTTTTCTCAGAGCAGCAAGAGTATCATTTATCCATTTTCTGGTAAAACAAGATATGGCGCCTGGTCATAGGCATTCATACATAATGTCTGCATCAAGAAAGAAGATTTTTAGCTCAGGTTTGCCAGCCTCTGGGATCACCTTTCAAACCTGTACTACAGCCCACACACTGACTTGAGAAAGGGATGCAAAATTTTACAGGTCCTTTTTAGACCAGGCAGCAACTCAGCAAGGAGAACGGCTTCTAGAGGGGTGATGTTCTTCATCCTTCCTCTGTCATGGCAGTGTGTCAAGAGAGGCTTCAGCACTGTGACTCCAACAAGGGGCTGTGGGAGCGCAAGCTGACAGAATGGAGAAAGCCCATCTCTCAGTGACATAGCAGTTGCAGATTTTTTTTCACTGCTGCATGAAGAAGGGAACTAAAGGCATAGTAGTTGGGGTATCATGGCTATTTTTTTGTCCAGGAAGCCTGAAGCAAAGCTACAGTCTAAATTCCATTTAGGAGATGCAGATAGTGTTTATGTGCTTGGAGAAAAGTTGTTTATCTCCAGCTAAACTGGACTGCAGAAGATGTACTGGATGTCTAATTTCCTCATCACACAAAAGTTAACCTCCAGGCCAGAGGCGGCAGAACTTGAACCTACAACTTAACCTGCATCTCAGAAGTTTAACCTCTATATCACTGGCAAAAAGCATCAACAGAGCAAAAATGTTTGGTTTAATAGCCAAGAAAGAAATTTCAGCTATGTGGCACAGCCTGAAATTTTTTTATGTCCGATATTTTCAGTACAGAAAACATACAGGCAATTCTTATAAATCAAAAAGCCCATAAACTCTACAAATCTACTATACTTACAACACAGTATATCCCCCTGGTATGATATCTAGCTGACCCTTAACCAGTACAACAGTGGTAAACATTTAGAAAATATTCTTAGAAAGTACATTTGGAAAATATATCAACTCTGAAATGAATATGTTTACTAGATTTATAAAATTGACTTCACCCACTGTGTCCTAGGATGCTTGGACATGTTTTAAGGGAAAATAAGGAATACCTAATGAAAAAATTCGAGAACTTCGAGTAGCTGCTACATTTGTTATCATCAATTCTTCTGGCAGAATGGTTGCCAGTATAAATCACATTTATATATAAGCTCTGTGATATGGTATACAAGGTGGTTGTGAAGCTGCAAGACTGTATTATAATTTGGTTTCTGTATTTCTAGTGCTAGGAAGAATTCAGTCAAGGATTAATCATAAAACAGACAAAACCCCCCATTTTTTATTAGCAAGAAAAAGAGAATTTTTAATTTTCATCAAGGGAAAATAGCAAAATACTTTACAGTTAATGGTGACAACAAAATGGATGCTGATACACTCTAGGGCCTTGTGAAAGCAGCAACTAGAAGTTATGCTAGATTATATTCTTTATGTACACAAAAGAATCAGCCTGGAATATGAATAAACTAAAAGAAGAAAATTCTAGATTATGACCTCTGGACAGAGTTTATGATTAAAGAAGAGGATGCGCTCTCCTTTCTGGAAGAAGTCAGTTGGTTTAAAAACACTATATGAGTAAAAAAAATACCCAAATAAGTTTATACCCAAGTAAGTTTATCAGCTGGGGGAAAGAATTAGAGGAAGTGACAAATGAAACCTGAGATTATAAAGGAATATTGACATTGAAGTACTATACAGAGGTCCTAGGCAAGATGAGAAACTATACAGAGTACCGAACAATGGAGGAAAAAAATTAAATATGTAACACCTGATTTTAGCAAAATGGTAAAAAAAAAAAAAAAAAAAAAAAAAGGAGACATCTAGATGTAAGACTTCTGACAATACTTTTCTTACAATAAACTTTTCCTGCAACAGGTGTATACTGTTTGGTATTTTTATTGATAGGCTGAGATAGTTGTGCACCATGGCTTGCTTTTTTTATCATCTGTATTCATCTATTTTGTATCTTACACAAAATGTGCTTGCTCTATGTATTTGCTTCAAAAAAAAGTATTTAAAATAATTGAAACACGTCAGTAATAAAACAGTTACTGTGTTAATCTTCTCTAGAGTGCTTCTTGCTGGATCATAAAGGTTACTATGAAGCTATTAGTATTAGCCACAGAAATGTTTTCACAGCTATTAGCCACAGAAATGTTTTCACAGCAGGGCCACCTATGGCTCCCAGTCCCACCATCTGTTTTTGAAGCAAGTCAATTGCTGGTAACTGTTTTCTTTCTCAAGGGTGGAAAAAGAAGGAAGCACTAAAGGAAGCTTTTCCACCTTACTTGTACTGGGTTTTTAAATAAAAGGTGTTTTCCTGCCAAATTTTTCCTAAGAAAACACTTGGCCACCTGATTCTTTTTTTTTTTTTTTTTTTCCTTTTCTTTTCTTTCCTAATTGACCGTGGGTGCCCTGCTAGCACACTTCCTGTGAGATCATGCCATAGTGTTCCTACTGAGCTGCAACTCCACCTCAATTTCTTTGCCTTTAGGCTCAGGTGATATTCTCAGGGCGGCAGTTTTTATGTCCAGTTTAAAATTACTTCAGCATAAAAAAGTATATAAGCCATACTAACTAAACACAGGCTAGGTACAGCTCATGCCTGGATGTAAGAAAAATAGTTCAAATACTCTTCTTTCTGTTCAACTTTGTTTCTAGTTCTAGAAGCCCTTATTTTGTAGATGACCCTTCTGCTGAAACATACTTGATTCAATTAGTCCAGTCTTGCTCTGGAACTGTAACCCCTATCAACCAGTAGACCAAACACACATAACATTGAAGTTGTTTACAGGCAGGATCTGGAGTTTATTTTTCTTTAAACCAAAAAACACTTTCCCTACTGATTATTCTCAGGTATGTTTACCAGTGTTTACCATTTTAAGGCTGATCTTTAACTGATGGAATTTTGGTCTCTTCTTTGTTTATTTTTAAGAGTTCACTCTCCTGACTTAAAAATGTATGAACTGTACACCATATGTAAAGACACCTGCCCCTGCTCGTAACAAAAGTCGTCTTGTCTTCTCTGAGTTAGTTTCAAACCACCAAATTTACACAAGTTAGAGCAACATTTTAAGCCTGATGACTCAGTTTAGAATTGGTTGTTGAGAGATTTTAAAACACTTTCAGCCAAACTTTGCAAGACATAGGTTGAAGAGCTCTTGGGAGTCGCAGAACAGCGATCTGCTGGATCAATCGCTGGATCTACTGCAAAGTTAGACTGCGAAACTGAAGGCAATGTTTGGCTTGAACACCTCTGTGGCTGAGTCTGCACCACTGTTGCTGATCATGATGGCATGGCTATAAGATACGTGGTTGCCATGATGACTTTGGTACTGTTTCTGCTCTCACAGACAGGAGGTGTACTCAGCTAACTTTTCTGGAGACTCCTATGATTTTCAGTAGTTTAAGGGAAAAAGAAGCCACATGCAAAGTTTTGTCGTCTGATGGTATTTCAATGACTGTCTCCTAACTCCTACTGAAAAGGTACTTGCATAATGAGTAACATCAGCATCACCAGGCAAAGTTGCCAAGCTTGTAGCTGCCTTACCAGACAGAAAACAATTACAGATGGATATGAAGAAGGCGAGCATCTTTTTCTCAGCAAATCAGAGCCAGGACAGCAGTGCTGTTAAGATTTCAGGATTTAATCTCAAATTTCAAAGGTTTTTTGTTTGGTTTTGTGGGTGGGGTTTTTGTTTGTTTGGTTTTTGTTTTTTTCAACTTCCAGCTCCTACATTCCCAAGAATCTGTTTTCCATTAGTTTCTTTTCAGAAAACTGAAAAGATGCCTGAAGTGCATGTCACACAAAAATCAGTATGTACCTTCCTTGCAATGCAGTTAAAATCACACATTATTTACAAACTGTTGTCCAGATTATGGATCTTAATTCTGATTGGTTGGAATTGTCAATACGAAGCTAAGAAAATAAGTATGACATTAATCAGCATATTTGATATTATCAATGGAGTTCATAAAAATCAGACATGTGTTGGATCTGCATCTTGAAATACTTTAAAAGCATACTACATACTTTACCATTATGAAATATATTTTGCACTAAAATTTCCCCCTATGCCTTCAAAAAGAAAAGCCCTAAGACACCCTGCCAATTTGATGTTTGGCACTGTTTAGTAAACAGAAGCAGCACAGCACCTTGGCAGAATGGGAAGCCTTTTCTTTGAACCAGTTTTCCTCTTGGAATGCTTCCTCTTAAAAGCACAGTTCCAGGAACAAAAGTTAACAAATTATAATTGTCAGGTATCCTGATCCCGTAAGAAGGCATCTACAGTAAATCTATAATATTTACTGGATAAGGAGAAAGAAGGAATCAAATGCAGTATAAAAAGGACTTTTCAACTGTGATAAATCTTAAAGTCATCCTTAATCTGTTGTTCCTGTAGCCCCAATTACAACCATCCCTGCAGTACTACAGCATTCCTGAAGCTGCTGAAGCAATTGCACCATTCTTAGGGTAGAATGGGAGTGATATTGTACCTCCATGAAAAAATGAAGCTCTACTACATCACCACCTCTGTACAAAAAATGTATTTCTAATACGACTGTCCTAAATGCAGAAGGGTCCCACAGCATGGAAAAAATGCCATGAAGAAACACTCCTTGCTTCTTTTACCGACTATTATGGATTATTTAACTTCAGCCAAATACAGACCCAGTCTCCAATGAGTTATACCTATCAAACCATGTATTTCAATGAGGGGAAGTATTATTTAACACATGGCAACCTAAGATGATTAAGGAAGCCTGTAAGCCTGTGAACAAGGGCAACCCATCATCCTCCTTTAGAAAAAGGATGACTTTTTTTTTTTTTCCCTGTGGGCTGCTTCTTTTTGCAAGCTTTCTATGCAAATTGCTCCTATGTGTGATGTGGCAAATGTAAATCCTACAAAATAAACCTTCCCATTTTCTTTTTTAAAAAATGATGATAATGAGAACAGTCAATCATAGAGTGACTTCCTAAAAAACTATGATAGTCTTTGGATCTTGAACAGAAAGACAACAGTAACAATATTTTGAAAAGTCTATCAAATATGTTATACATCATTAATTACATGATTATCAATATCGCAATTGTATCAGTCTCTTGCCAGTCTGTTCAATGCAGCTACAGAGAAATTACCAATCCAGCATGCAACTGAAATTAAAATACTTAATTTCTTATCTGCAAAAACAGACCTTTTTTTCCCTAAGCAAAACTTAAAATATTCACAAAAATATTCCACTCTTCATAAGCAGGGAAGCATACTCTAGACAACCCTACAGTTGTATTTTTTTTTGCATTCAAATGAACCCATATTCCGAAGTGAAAACAGTGAACTCTGTACTGCCTAAGTCAGAATGCAAGGCATATGTCATGGAAATTTATAACAATAACAGGACTTAATTTCATTCACAACACATGAGAGAGGTTTAGGCTAGCTCAACTTCAGAATTTAAGTAAAAGCAGGATTATAGGTTTATATTTTTCAGGATGTAAATTTTACAAACAAATAACAAACCTCCTTACTATTGTAAAGAAAAACATTAATTCAGCCAGACCATGCTAAATTTGTGAGAAACATGTCTGCAGATTTTCCTGAAGGTGACAGAACTGCCAAAGAAAATTATTCAGTGCATGAGAGGCAAAAAATACAAATTGGAAAGACCTGTGACAGAAAATGTGCCAGGACTCTTTAAGAGTCTGCTTTAGCAAATACAATCTAACACATGCTTTCTTTAGCAACTTCATGCTTGACACATGGAGCAAGCTTTCTCCTAATACCAGCTTTTACTTCCATTCAGTTCTTTATTACGCATCAACTGACTTGAGCATAAACTAAATGTGCCCTTTCCACACATGAAAATCTACTGTGAGGCAAATTGCGGCACAATGTTTTCCACTTGTCTGTATTTAAAAAATATAAGACTTTTATTGTGACTGCTACTGAAATTAAGCATTGCAAAAGAAGTGGAACTCTCTTCAGAAGGAAAACTCACACATCTCTGATTTTTGCAATGGTTTTTTGACCTCCACATCTATAAGGACCAGTTTAATGTAAAAAAACAAACAAACAAACACCAAAACAAGACAACAAAAAACCACAGAAAACAGCTCTTGGTAGTTTATCTCTGCCTATTTATTCTTTGGCTCCAGTCAAGTATTTCACAGTAACAGCTATACCTGCAAATAGCTTCTGAAGATAAGACAGATACAGAATACAGAAACATCAGTTAAGTCATTAATTGAGCAGTGACTTTGTTAATGTAAGTGTAGTACTTACAACCCCCTTTTTTAGGAAAAGACATATCTAATCCCTGAAACTCTTGATTTCACTCATATTGTACAGAAGACTCCACATATATACTAACATTAACACCTTGAATAGTTCATGGATTTAAATACCAGGCATAAAAATAAGCACATACGGCAGTCACGGTCTCAGGATGAATTAAGCAACCACTAACAATTAAAGCATTATTCAGCATTTAAATTGCCTATAAATTAAGTCTTGTTTGAGAGACAACTCATTAACTCATTGTCTTCTATGCTGAAGAGAAAAAGAAAGCAAGGAAAAGAAAAAGGGAGAAAATGAGGGAGAAATTACTTACAGAAGTGGATGACTGTATGTAGATCAGGCTTTTTCCACCTGCAGCCTGGGACTCCTTTCTGGTCAGTTACGCAATTCAGGGGAAGCAGTGTGGAGGGAAAGATCTCACAAGGTGCTGGAAAAGACAATACTGGAAGGAAAAGTCTTACTTCATTAAATAAAAATGACCTAAAGGAAGAAGATAGGTAAATGTGGTCCTTGTTCACAGGCTGACTTAATCCTTCTAGTTTTCCACTTGATAAATAATGCTTCTCACTGAAATGCAAGATTTAATTTTTATCATGATGACACATGGTACTGTAATTCTTTCACCTTCTTTCTCCTTTACTCACTATCATGGACATTCTATTCATCATGTATATATACAAATAATATTTTAGCAACCTGGTATATTTTATGTGCCCTGAACTTCTCTGAGCATTGTAAAAGAAAAGAGCATTCAATAGGATGAGCTCTAGTTTTGCAGCTAGGACAGTTGAACATTCTTTATTTCAACTGCAATGACATATGCTTATATCTATTTCAGTTAATGACAAAATCTTCACACAGAAGGAAGTTGTAAATCAAATTCTAGTATAGTCATTGTACACAGTTTTTTAAAGTTAAACTTCTAAACTATAAAATTTACAGATAAAAATATCTGCCAGTAAACTTTCAGGTTGTTTCATCTGTAAGTTGCTATCACTGCTTTTTTTTAGAACAAAATATACTTCTGAAGTTCAACAATGTAGTAGGTGACAATACATAAAATAGAAAATTGTTTCAAAATAAACAGAAGTACTAAAATCATTCTTAAAACTATGATCTGAAGCACTTTGCTGAACCACAGGTATTGCCATAAACATTTGGACCCATACAAAAGTACCATAAATAAGTAAGTTGAATTCACAAAACTTCCAAGCATTGCAGTGTCTGTGTTCACATTTTGTCCTTGGGGCCATCAAATGCAACATCTGATATTCTTACATTATTTCATCATTCAGATATTGCAAACAAAATCAGAAGTGGGTCCTGAATACATAAATGAAAGCTTGTGAAAAAACAAAACCAAAACATCTGTGTAAGTGAAATCTGAGTACTGTCACTTTGTGAAGGCCAAACAGGAACCTCCTGGATTTGCAAAGTGCTGGAAATAAAACTGCAACAATAAAAGCTAATTTCAGTATCAATTCCAACAAAAAGCAAGTCACCAATGCAATAGGTTAACCGGTGAGACTGTTAAATAATGATTACTCCTATCTAGAGCATATCTGTGAATTTTACAAAAATTAAGGCTGAAAGTGAAATCTAAAGTCATCAAGTTCATATCAATGCTCTAAAGCAGGACCAGCATGCCTAACCTACCTGCTTATAAAAATTGCTAATGATGCTCTTTCCACACTGCTAAATATATCTAGGATCTCAGAGAAAAAGTTTTGAAAAGCTAAGCCTAGGAACAGACAGCCTTAGTTAAAAATAATGCAGTTTTGTGGTTGGACAAGCAGACTTTTAGGACATTGCATCAGACTCTTACATTTTATTTGTATCAGTGTGCTTCTTGCTTGAAAAGTTATGTGCACTGTTGGTACACTTTATTACTATCCAGATTCCATTTGCAGTCAGAATTTCTTTCTCCTATTGTATCAGGATCCAAGTAATTTTCTGATGAATCCTCCAAGTGAAACAAAACTGTAATTTTCCATAAGAAACTTCCCAGAACAAACCCAAACCCAAAATACAAAAATTTCATCTTGCTTTTACTGTCCCATGATTCTGCTAGCTGCCTTCAGGCAGGAGGCTAAGGGGGGAATGTTTCCTCCTGCCACTTTTTATTTCTGTCCAAAGTTGGTTACTGTTACGAAATACCTGTGCTCTAAATATCACACATCTGTTTGATATAATGATACAACAGTATCCCAGAACGCTGAATATTATTAAGCTTCAAATTACTGCAGGTTTGTGTTCCTAATGCACAAAGAAAAGAGATTTTGAATAACTGGTTTTGAGGAGGGAGTGCTTTTTGAGCAATTAGCCCCTACCACATACAATACTGAAAAATTCACATTTCTTTTTCAGAACAGACTTTGTGTGTCAGTCATCTGTGACTGTAGCCATCAGCTACTATTGAAGCATGGTTTCATCTTTCACTAAAGGATTAGCCCATGCCATTCCTTCTGTCTTGCCCATCCATATATTTAACATGGTATTTTTAAACGTTCCTTTCCTGGTTATAGCATGGAGGTTATTATTCTCAGAGCTGATGAGGAGATGATCTGTGCAAGTATGAGGGGAGCATTCCATTTAATCTTCCAATAAGCTCTGAAAAGGATATAAACTCCCTTTGTTCTGGGTGCAGTTGAATCTTTTCTGTTCTCTTCTTCTGCCAAGAAGATATGAGTGGCTAGAGTGTTTGATTCTATATATAACTAGTTGATGTCAGCTGGATGCCAATCCCTTTGAAGAGGATCAGCCCCCTGTTTGTCTTGGTACTAGGTACCATGCAGATCCAAGCACAAGGGTAGAAACCATCCTGGACCAGGCAGGTCATCCCTGTAACGTAACTAACTCTGGAAGCTTCAACTAAAGGGTTGAGATCGCTTTTTTTCTACACAACAAAACATTAGGGTAAGTGTACTGTTTCCTGAAATATTTTGACATTGTCTGTCCTACAAACTATCATATAGAAAACATTTACGTAACCTCTTGACTCTGCAATTAAAAATATGTTTATTTTTCTTACTTAGTCAGAAATGCAGTTTCTTTAAAGATGCCAGGGTGTCTCTATTAGCTCCTCAAGTTCTTTATTAGGTTAAGAAATGTCAAAATGTAACATTTCTGAAGTCATAAAAAAAGATGTATTTAAAATACTAGTTATGAATTTACATCTTTTAATATAGTGTGTAGATGTAAGAAGGCCTAGACCACTGACACTGATTTTGCTACAGAATTTATGTAGCCAACTCAAAGACCTTTCCTTCGAATCTTCTATCCACCAGAATCATGTCCTTGCATCTGTCTGTAAGCAAGAACTGCCAGTGCATTTCACACAATTAAAAGCACAGTATTTCTAAATCAGAAATGACTAACTTCACTATTCAGCCATTCTAAACAGTTTACTAGAAATTAAAGCTGGCCAAATTGTGCAAGCTGGCTCAACAATGTAAAAATGTGTTGTTTTTTTTCAGCAAGGAAAAATCCTATCAGAAAATCACAATGTTATCACATTCTGCCATGGTCAAAGAGAGGAAACAACAAGCATCAGCCATTATGGATGAAATACACAGAAATGGTATAGCGCTGAACCCAGCTTACTGTATATGCAATGTCTTCTAGCCCTCCCTAATATATTTTTTAATCATAGATTTTAACTCTTACAGCTTTGTCTCTGGGTGTTTTGCCATAAATAATCTTGTGGGAGTATCATGCTGCCTATGGTAACTAATCCTTTTGTAGTTGCCTCTTTTCATTTGAAAGCTATTTTCAGATGAACAACTGCTGTGGAGGAATGAAGTAATCTAACAGCTGATGTACATTCTGCTAGGATAGCCTTTCAGAATATTATTTGGGGTTAATAACATGACTTCATTCCATTTTAAAAGGCTATTATCTAAGAAATGTGCTGATCTGTATCCCCTTTTCTGCTGTTTCACTCTGCTTTTTTACATGAATGATAAAAAATTTTGAAACAAACATTTACATCTCTGTTCCTTCCACTCAAACTTTTGTCTTTGTAACTAACAATTTTTACTAGCCTTTGGCAATTCTCTCTAACGCACAGCCACCAATTAATCTTACGTGAAGACAGCTTACTTTCCTGTTGTTGCACTGATGAAAATGTAGCCATTATGAGAAGGTAGTCTGATTTCTTATAACAGGTTCTCAAAAAATTGCTCTTCTGGTGTGACACCTTAAGAAGCAATTAACTTGGTTGGGAATACAAATCTGCATGCTTTCATTAGGTATGTGCTGGATGCTTTCGGGGACTCTTCCAGTCGTGCCCATGAAGCCTTTTTTACCATCTACATAAAAGGTCAATTTTTTACAAGTGAAAAGTATCCCACAAGCTTCACTTTAAAAAGAGGAAGCTCCATAAATTTTAAGAAATTATAAAAATTGTATCACTCACCCAAGACAAAACACTAAACATGAAATTCCAGTATTGAAAATCTTTCTTGTGGGCTTTTGCTCCAAAGAATTTGGGGATGGTTTCTGTATTCATCACTGACTATAATGATTGCATGAAAAGTAGGACAAAAGTTTTTAGGAAAAGAAGCTGAAAGTTTTAGTACCTGGTTCTAGTCCTTCTGATACTGCCCTTTCTTTTTTTCCTGTAAATTCTCTTCCTAAACAAATGCCTCTTTCCTCTTCTATTCTCCACTGAACACATACTTAAGTCTGAAAGCCAGTCTGCCCCTGGAGATTTTACTACAACTTCATTGAGGTTTTGGGGAGCATTGTATTCTATGTGCCTGTTCTGTAAGCATTCTGGGGATTGGGGAGGAAGCCTTTCATATGTTTGTTTGGAAGCAGGCATTTCACATGGTAAATATTCCTACTATTCACAGCAATACTAATAAATCAACCATACAGTTCTCAAAATCATTGGCATTATTGGATAATGTGTGCTGGTTCTTGGTATTTGCCTCACATAATCTATCCTTTTTTATTACTTATGTATTATCAAATTTGCTGTCAGGTTTAGATTCATACATATAGATACAACAGCTTACCCTACAAGATATGCTATGATATGCAGCCATGGAAGGACGGAAATGAATGTATGTGTATGTACAAGTGTACATACATATGTACATACACATGTTCAAATGAACATCCTACTTGAAGAATGTATAAATATCTTTCTGGATGAATGGGATGTTTAAATGTCTTAAAAAATATTAAATTCCATTGAGTGTGATAAGAGCCTGAAATTTATAACTATACAAGCTCAGTGAAACCAGTTAAGAACCAGAAGGATAACCAAAGCTGTAATCACACAAAGCATATGCTAATTCTTTGGGACCTAATCTGAACGATTCTTGGAAAAATCAAGGGGGAATCTGTTTTTTAAATGGCTAAATTCAGCTCTGCCAATTTTTGACATTTTATTTTTCCCCTTATTGTTAATTCAACAAGCTTAGTATGAGATCTGGAAGGTGAAGTCCTATCTTTCTGGGGTCTGCATCACTAACAATGACATTCCTGCGCCTGCATAAAATTAAATATACTGTTTCAGTCAGTCTCACAAACCTATGAAACTCTCTACAGAAGATTCTGTAATGCAAGCCCTGGTAGCTTGGAATGACACATAAAAAGCATACCCACTGCATTTTTATTTCAGCCCCCTTTTATTATAAGGCTTTCATGTAAAGAGTGAACTTCAAATTCCTTGTCAAAAGATACTCATAACAGAAACAGTTGTTGATAAAATACAAAATGAGCCAAGTTTTTACCAGTGTCTCAATAGAATACTAATCTCTGGGCAGGACTGGTAATGACTGGAAGTCCACATCTCCTGTTGGCTTGTGGGACATGACTTTGTGTTTTAGAGAACTTGATACGTCATAAAATGCTGCAGGAAGAGGCACTAAGGGTAAACCCTCTTATGGTCTTAGAAGAGAAACTGTAGTCATAAATCAACGAGTGGATATAGTGACCTTCCCAAGTCCTTGTTTTTTCACTGGCAGACACAGACTGATCATAACATTTCTAAGGCTACTTGGTAGAGGTAAACATGTAAATACATGTGTTAAGGGCCTTATTTAAGGGGCTCCTTAAACAGCAAATATGTGAATTTACACATGTTGGAGTTCATGAGGTTATCCTTCAACTAGACGTAAATCTCAAGTCCAGTTCTCTATTATTTCTTAAATGCATTCTTCTTAAATGATAATACAACAAACATACTATCTGATATTCATTATTAAAATTTATAATCCAGATTAAGGTATTTAGAAGACTGTAAACTGAAGGATTAAAGGAGGATTATTCAGTGAATGCAGGCTACTGTATAAATCATATTTAAATACAGTCTGTTATGATTGTAAGCACAGGACAGGAAGGACTTGGCAGGAACAAATTAAGAAATAAGATAAAAGGTTAAGATTAGGATTAAACTTTGAATTATATTTCCAGTATTAATTTACAATGTCCATTTATAACACTGATGTTCTCTATCCCCCTCTAAATGTCCTCCTTTTCTCATTCTTCATCACTTTTTCTGCACTGATGCTGAAACAATCCCTAGACACATCATAAAACTCGACAGATGATTAGATTTTAGTTGGCAAGGGACTCAGAGGAACTTCACACTTACGTTTTTGGGATGATGCCTGGATACACAACAGTACACAACTACGGGTTACAAAGTACCTTGGAGCCTTTAGTTAATGTTAACAAGAACAGTTTGTATGTAGGGGAACAGCAAGGCCCAAAATAGGTAACATCCAGCATGTCACAAATGAATACTGAGTGGTTTGTACATAGATCTGCAAACACCTTGGCACCCCAGTCTCTGAGGATGTATGCACTACCTACTCTGTGTACAAAGGAAAAAAAGCTCTCTCTATGTGAAAAATGCTGCTGATCTGAGGGGTGAGTTTCTTACTCCTTACTAAAACCATCCAACAGTCCATATCTCTGCAGTAACCTTTAGAACTGATAAAATCAAGATGTAACTTGCAGGTTGAAAGGTCAGGCCACTGGCCAATAACCAGTGCACTTAATCACAGAGCCAAAACCCATCTACTCTCTGTCACTGATATAGCTACACTGGGCGAGCTGAGTCATTTTCTTCCATGTTAAGAACTCTCTGTTTTGTAGCTACCGCTTAAATAACAGGAGGTTGTTAGGATTCCTTGCAAATACTGTTTTTAAAGGAGAAGTGCATGCTCCAGCTCATGATACAGTTAGCTTACTCCTGCTCCATCTAAATCTACTTCAAACATCCAATTGAAGTCAGCAGGCACAGAAGTGGAGCAGCACTGATGCACTTCAGGGCCCACAAGTTTTTTTTATTTATTACATGGAAAACTCTCGCCAATACAGCTTTGGCTAAATGTTTAATATAACCGTCTCAATCGACTTTTCCTAAATGTCAGAAAATCGCATTGCTTTTCCAACATAAAGGTACTAAGAGATATATGCCATGTTGAACATGACATTTACTCAAAATGAAACTCTGCACATGCAGTATTACCTTCATCATTACGTACCTTCTGCCGTTATTTAGTTCATCATGTTGAACTGTGTTTCCTGTGTGATTACTCTGCAAGCACAATATTACGCCTTGTATACAAATTTCTTTCATTTCATTTTAATGCATTAAAACATATGTCCAAACTTCAGAATTTTAAATCCTGTAGACCGTAAGAATATGTGAAGAATACAATGTCTTAGTATTAAAGAAATAACAAAATACGATTTTGAGTAAGTAGATCAGAAAAACATACTAGACCACAATAATCACTATATAATCCTCAAAGCACACTGAATCTTCCTATTTTTCTTCCTGAAGTTTATGAACAACCTAGGGAAATAACGGAATATATTTCAATTAATAAAATGATAAATACTAAAGTAAGTAGGCAACTTACTTTAGTATTAAAGTAAGTTTACTAAAGTAAGAGGCAACAGGAATTATTTTCTTAGAAATTTTGTTTTTATTATGCAATCCAATTATTGTTGTATTTGTTAAATGCTACAACCTTCTAAGCAGAAATAAATTAGTAGAAAATTATTTGGTGTTGAAACTACTGTATTCTAAGGGTTAAATTTTATGTATAGGTTGAGGACATCTAGAGAGAGTTCAGTCACTAAGTAACAGCTTGCTCATTGCCACCAGCATCTCAGTGCCCAGGACATTACCATGAAGATGACCAGTAGAGTTTCTGATACTCAGTTGGCCATTTAGAGTCCCAGTTGATCTCCCTTTCCTCTGCTTATTCATTTTCATTTTCAAACCTCCCAGGAAGTCACCGAACACAAAGAAGGAATCAAAATGTGGTGAATAAAGTAATATTGCATTCTAATAATTCAGTTTCTTCTTGGAGAGAATGAAAAAGGAAATGTTTTAAATTTCATAGTTCCTAGAAGCACGTTTTAATTCTTTGTTAGGACTCCCATTTTCAACCCTCTGAGCTTTATTTTGAAAGCTTCTTTAAAAATAGTTTAAAAGTATTATGCAATAGAGACTTCCTAGTGCAAAAGTTTCTTAAAGTACAAAACATGCCCTGGCTTTCAAAAGCAAGCAGAATATTAAAGAATAAATGAAAATGTCTATAAGCAGTAAGAAACTGGAAGGTATGTTTAAAACGGGCTACCTGCTCATCTATCCAATGCAGGCCACAGAAAGTAAAGGTCTGATATGGGAACCCTGGGGTCAGATGGAATTTCATTCCTGGTTTCAGCAGAAGCCACTTTTTACTAGTCTGCTATTAAGACGGTGTGTAGGACATTATAGACCTAATTTTGGTAAGAGCTGAATGCTATTCAACTGCAGTAAATTTGGATTTTAAGGTGTTTAGTATCTTCAAAAAAAAACAGGTTTGTGGTGTTCAGAACCCTGTCCCAAAATTTTGAAAGAATGATTAATTTCACTAACACCATATGAAGCTATTCTATGTGTTACAGAATCCACCTTGTTGTTGGATTTCAAGTGTAGGATATGCAGCATCAGACATTTAAGAAAAACAGAGGCATGTATTTATCCCTTGTATTGCAGAATCACCCAGCTTAAACCTTGGTAAAAAAGTCAGCACCCCCAGAGATATCATGGTAGAAGAACTATCGACACTCAGCAACAGAGGTGCAAGACTCTTCAAGAGACGTCAGCGGAGATCTGACAAATACACATATGAAAACTATCATTACGTAGCAAACAAGCCAAGAAATGTGAGTATTTTGTAATAACTCATTAATGAATCACAGTGAGGCCAGCTTATAATAACTACCTAGTTGACTACTGAAAATTAATTACTTAATGTGAAAATTAACTACTTAATAATATTCTGAAGGTTGGAAGAAATAAGAGTTTGCTTCATGCCACCAGTATTTTTGTTAAGATAGGTTGGTGACCTCAACATGGTTCCCAGTCAGCATAATGCCTCTCACAGACGGCACTAACACACTTCTGGCCTGCCTGACTCAACAGGGAGAAAAAGGATGGAGCTTGCCACTGAAATTACAATTATTCATACAACCAGTCCTTCAGGAACTGGTTAAATAATTAACGATACTCTGGGAATCCTCATGGCAGGAACTAAATGCACCTGGCATTTGTCTCATCTGTAGTCTTTGCAAAATACTCTGACCTTTTGCTTAACCTCTGAAAATAGCAACTACATTATTCATAAATTTTACCTAACTCTCCAACGTGCTGCAAGTTTTAACTATTTGAACATGAATATTCTATGCCCAGTCTAATATAACATGCAAGCAGCTCCTCTGATTCCAGTATTATATTAAATAATATAATTATTATTATTATATTGCATGTTACATGTATGCATCCCTCCTGCTTTCAGACACAAAAGTAGGCAACTAAAGAAGCAGAATTTGTCTCAGTACTTTTAAGATGCTTTGAAGATTAAAAGATATATAAGTTACAAAAACTAATTACTACTAACCTACAAAGTATTTCTTGTAGAACAGGAATTCTCTTTACCCGAAGCTTTTACAACTATTCATTGCATAGTTAGTGCTATGACTGTGTCAGCCTCCAATCCTTACAGAATCTATACAAATACTTTGGCTCAAATCTTCTTTAATCTTCACGTGGGATAGAAAATATTAGTAACCATATGTAATGTACTGTTGTGATATAATCTAAAGCTTGTTTTGGAACAAATAGGAAACAATTTATCAACCAGAACAACAAAGCACCAACGGGCTTACACGTTTCATTTTACTAAAGAAAATATACATAAGCTTGTAAATAAATCAGAAACAGTAAAATCAATACAGCTCATTGATTTTAAGGAAACTTATAATGCTCAGGTCATTATTTTAGCCAAGTTCAATATTTCAATATTATACCTAACATTTCAAAAATATTTTTGTTCCCTTCTTGAAGAGGAATTCTCTATGCTTTATTGACTGTAATTCTAGATACATTTGTAATTCTGTGGCATTTACATTTTCCATACAAAAAAAAGTAACTTTCCTCTGGAAGAAAAGAATGTCTTAATATCCCATGTCACAGAAGAAAAATTTTCATGTGGGTAATTTTTGTGGTGCAGATATTTCAAACTTCTTTGGTCACTCATTCAACAGAAATAAAATTACACAGGCATCAAGACTGAGTTTTGATAAATCCACTTTTGAAAAATAAATCTGCACGAAAGAAATCCCATCTAAAAATTTTAACAACTCTACTGGACATCCAAAAGTATTATTAGAATACTGTTATTCAGAAACTCATCCATGAATACCATCCTCCCTGCTTCTCCCTCTATTGAGTATTAGAAGCTACACAGATAAATCCTGAGCATACCCTTCATCTCACCAGTACTTTTGATCCAGTTCCATGCTTTTGCTACAAGGTCTGATAGATCAGTTCCCCTCTAGTCTACTTCTTTCCACAAAACACATAGAGTAAGCATGCGGTTGTCCTGGGTTCAGCAGTAGCTGAGAAAAAAGGCTGCTACTGCCGAACACAGGACAGCTGTGCAATCAGTATGCCAGTGTGACATAGTTAAAAAATGATGTCTCTTTGGTTCCTGTTCCCTTTCCCTCAATTTCTATTTTGCTACCACTGGTGTCTTCATCATCTTTATGATTCTGCCTGCCAAAATCAATCCTTCCAACATACTTCAGCATGGCTAGAAAACATCCTGCCTTGATCTTGTTTGTCTGAAGTTTAAACAAGTATTATTTGTTTGCTTTCCTACTTTAACAAACTCTTTAACAGTCTATATTTAAATTGCTTTTAGCCTATGTGTCATAGCTAAAATAAGCCACTGACTTCTTATGAGACACTAATTCTATATTTATGCAACAGTGATTAAGCCTTTCAATGTTTCTTTAGAACTGATGACCTGATATCCTATCAGGGTGGAAAGTAACAGCATAACCATGAATCTCCAGAAAGTGACCTACACTGAAGTTGTTTCTATAACAAAGAAAACCCCCCAAAAAAAGTTATTCAACAAATGCAGTGAAATTTCAACTGATACAGGAAGAGAAGCTCTGAAGAATCAGTGCTTTGAAATTCAAATGACACAAACTTATAGAATCATAGAGTAGTTCGGGTTAGAAAGGAACTCAAAATAATCCAGTTCCAACCTCTCTGCCATGGGCAGGGACACCTCCCACTAAACCATGTCATTCAAGGCTCTGTCCAGCCCAGCCTTGAGCACTGCCAGAGATGGAGCATTCACAACGTCCTTGGGCAACCCATTCCAGTGCCTCACCACCCTCACAGTAAAGAATTTTTTCCTTATACCTAACCTGAACTTCCCCTGTTCAAGTTTGAACACATTATTCCTCATCCTACCACTACAGTCCCTCCACAGCATCCTGGTAGGCCCTCTTCAGATACTGGAAGGCTGCTAGGAGGTCTCAACGCAGCCTTCTCTTTTCCAGGCTGAACAGCCCCAACTTTCTCAGCCTGTCTTTGTATGGGAGGTGCTCCAGTCCCATGATCATCCTTGTGGCCCTCCTCTGGACTTGTTCCAACAGTTCCATGTCCTTTCTATGTTGAGGACACCAGAACTGTACACAACACTCCAAGTGAGGTCTCACAAGAGCAGAGGGACCCTTCATCACCCATCTTGTCTGGTAGGCTGGGAGAAGGCAAGCATTTGGCATTTCAATCTGGCTGAATATTGCCTTGCCAGATTTCTTGAATCTTTGGGTATAGCAAGGGTGCTCTGCCTGGCACATGACAGATTCTAGTGATCCAGGGACACATATTATGCCTTCCCAAGTGACCATAACTACTCTTTGCTGCAAACCTCACAGCCCATAGGCTCAGGTAGATTTGTGGTGATTGGTGTAAGTATCAGATAAGATAGACTCTCTTTGTAGATTGTGCATCAATATTCAAGTATTCTAAACTTAGGAAATAGCCAGAAACTCAGCTGGACAGTTTTAAGGCTTGCTGACCTTGCTCACAACACCTCCGATCCTTTCAATAAAAAATTCACAGACATTAAAAATTATACCATTCTTATATCTGAATATATAACAGTACCATTCTTAATGCTAAAAAATTATTCATTTTTGCATACATAGCCAATGTAAGAGAGTTGTGAAACTGTTTCATCTTCTAGCTAACAGCCAGAAAACCCTGGAGATTTTGGGACCAAAAAGGGTATCAAATAGCAGGACAGTATGCCTTCAGGTAGTATACCCTAGGTCTCAGTTCTGGCCTGTAACCTGGAGTGTCACTCCAACCTCAACAGAGGCTTTTTTGCCCGTGCTGTCACTGACATTTCTTATACTTGAATGCAGCGTGGAGAGCCCATACAGAGTGTTAGAATGGATGGACTCAGTGTGGAAGGGATTCCCCAGCATGCCCCAATGACACCTCCTAATACTCCCGATCCCCGGAGCCCACCACATCCTGACAACATTGCCCCAGGTAATGTATGTGTTTACAGACATTAAATATATTTAGGTTTCATTTCATAGCACTCCTTGAGAAACAGGATCTTCAAAAAGAACTTTGTAATAGACATAACATTAGAAATCAATAAATTAGAAACAAGGTAACAAATCAGAATCTCCCATAGAAATGTCAAGTGGCGCTCTTCAGTTACTTCTGCTCATTTTTAAAGATGATATGCCTTTTGTACTACTTCTGCCTAAACTGAAAAAAAATACATTAATATCATGAAAGACTGCTGCTATATTTAGTAGTACAAACATTGAAAACCAGATCCTCAGATTTAAAACCAGATTAATACACTGTTTTTTTTTTTGCCAAACCTTTGTTTATAACATGCAACAAAGTGCTGAACTCTCTGAAAGTTATTCATTGTAGTTTAGTTATTGAAAAATGTGAAACTGAATTCACTGTAAATTTTGCTAGAAACCTTTGTAGAGAAGTAACTTAAGGATTTTGCCTCTGGCTGCATAAACTATTCTGTTTTTAAGTCCTTAACTGTGAGGGTACTGCTGTCTTTATTTAAAGAAGCGAGCTACAAGAAGGTCTTATTTTGCATTCTTTAAAGACTAGAGAAGGCTAATTTGTTTTATTTTATTCAGTGATATAGACCTTCTTCCTGTTTATGAATTATCCATGAGCAGAGTGTGCTTTTTACAAATTCATTCTTTGTTCAGAATTACTCAGTGAATGTTTCTTGCAGACCTTTTCCAGCCTATGTAAAGTAGGCCAATGTTACTCTGTTAGTGACTGCTAGGACTCGTGCATCCATTGGTCAAATACAACGTGAAGAGAGGTAATTTCCATTGCCAAGACGTTATAGAAATCTTCAAGCTTTTCTTTAGGCAAAAAAAGTCTGGCAAAAAGAATAGATATTAAGCCACAGGGCTTTTTTTAAGCTCATAGAAGGAAAGAGCATTAATTTAAAGAGCCAGATGTAGTGGGAGGGTGTCCTGGGTTCAGCAGTAGCAGTCATTTTTCTCCTTCTTAGTAGCTGGTGCAATGCTGTTTTTGACTTCTAGCCTGGGAACAACTCTGATAACACCAATGTTTTTAGCTGTTGCTCAGTAATGTTTAGTCTGACCAAGGACTTTCTGAGTCTCATGCTCTGACAGGGAGGAGGGGAAGAGGGGAGGTAGCAGAGGCAGGACACCTGACCCAAACTAACCAAAGGGGTATTCCATAGCACAGCACATCATGGCCAGTATAGAAACTGGGGGCAGTTACCTGAAAGGGTTAGATCACTGTTGGGTAGGGTTGGGTGGTGAGCAGTTGTATTCTCTTCCCTTGTTGTTTCCCTTATCATTATTATTATTGGTGGTAGCAGCAGTGGTTGTGTTATACCTCAGTTATTGGACTGTTCTTATCTCAACCCATGGGAGTTACATTCTTCTGATTCTTCTCCCCATCCCCCTGGGAGCCGGAGGGGGGGGGGAAGAGGAGGGAGTGAGCAAGCAAACTGTGTGGCTGATTTACAGCTGGGCTTAAATCACGACAGAGGGCAAATGGTTAGAACAGATTACCCTTGTTTTCCAGATAAATACTATAACATATAATTGGATAATGTCTCACTGGTTTTAAATTCTTCAAATCGTACATCAAGGTCTGGCTTCTCCCCTCCCCCCATATTAATTCCTGCCATAATATGCTTGGCTTTAGAACAAATCATAGTGAATATGGAATTTATTTACTTAGTAGAATTCTGATCAGAGCCCTCAGCCTCAGATGATTATGCAGAGAAAACTGATTTGTTACTTTTTCAGATAATGAGAAAGACCAGAAACAAAGTAGGTTGGAGATTTTAAAGCAACTAAGGCAAAGACAAATACAATGGCTGTAAGCCTAACTCCTTTCAGTAATTGTGAAGAATTTAACCCAAAGAATATAGAATTATTTTAGTTTTAACCAAAATGTTGTTTTGAAAATATTTTTGTTATTTCAGTGATTTGACTCAATTGTTCATTTTACCCAGCTGTGAAATAATGGTATCTAACTTCCTAGTTACATAGGATGGTGGTAAGGAAGAAGAAAACACAAATTATTATTTATAATGGTTTTGCCTTGACCGCCCTGCAGGATATTCTGGACCACTGAAAGAAATTCCTCCTGAAAAATTCAACACTACTTCTGTGCCAAAGTATTATCAGTCTCCCTGGATAGAAGCTATTAGGGATGATCCAGAGCTGCTGGAAGCTTTATATCCTAAACTTTTTAAACCTGAAGCAAAGCCAGAACTGCCTGACTACAGGAGCTTTAACAGGTAATTGTGAATGGACCCTGAATTTTACACTGCAGAGAAAAACTACTACAAAATTAAACATTTCCACCAGCTGTAAAAAGACCTACCACCTATGTTTGCAAGTACATGCATAAACATTGAACACACAGATTACAAGTGGCAAACAAGAGCGTTAAGAAGGAAACTAGTCTCTCTAAAGTATGGACCCCAAATAAAATTCTAGAATTTAGGAATATAAGATGAGTTGTTGACAATTCTGAAAGAATAAGCACCAGAATTCAGTGTACTCAATAAATGGGAAACATGGGCTATAGCAGTGCTTGAAACTTCTTTGAGCATTTCCATTGTTGAGGTCATTAGCTATGGGATTGTAAGATCCAGCAGAGAAACTCTCAGCAAAAACTTTGTAAGCTGTAAAATGCAAACCACCCTTTTATTTTTTTTTTTCTTTTAATAATGCAACTCACATGGCTCGCTTTTTAGGCAATGAGAGTATCATGAACTTTATCCCTCAGTTCATCCCTCACACCAAATAGTTAGCAGGCTGCATATTTTATTGCATTCAACATTTTTCTACCTTTGACAACCTTTGGTAACAAATTAACAGATAAAATGTTACAAGGGGACTTAAAAAAACATTTAAAGTGGAAGGGTTATTTACATAGTTCCTAGTACACTAAGGCTTTCAGTAGAACTAAATTCACAGACAATAAAGGGGTTTGAACTATTTTGAAAGCTTTAAAACATATTCTTAGTTATGTCTTTTGCTTTCATTCATACCCTTCACACGGTATTTACCGAAGTTATGGCCAGTTTTTCTCCAAATAGAGAACACCCTGCTGAGTTCCTAACAGCTGAGCCAAAACAAAACCCTTACTCAAAGTGCCAGACAGCAAACTATTGAAAAGAAAATGGCTAATGGCAATATAAACTTCAAGAAAAATACCACAAACATCACTTGCGTTTCTGCCATCAAGGCAGGTCTCAACTCTGACTGCAAGGACTGAAAAATTACACAGTTCAACATCAAAATTGCACTGCAGACATTGCGCTAATTCTGATTTCCTAACAGCAATATAGTTAAGTCTGTGTGGCACATTCTTCTCAGCAGACAAAACAGCAAATACAAGTCAGACAGTTGTGCCACAGCTGCTAACACTAGAACAGTAACGGCAAAGTTTATCCACTATGGTTATTGTAACTCTCCAAAATAAAAAAAACACCCTCAAAAAAAAAAAAAAAAAAGCCAAACCAACCCCCCCCAAAAAAATAAAAACAACCTCCCCCCCCAAAAAAAACCACCAAAAAATACATATAGAAATAACAAGGACAGAATCAGTTCTGCCTCTCACAAGAGAGATTCTGAGTTGAGCATAGAAGTCATTCCTGTGAAAGACAGAATTAGATAGGGCACGGAGGCCCCATTAAAAGGGGTATGTGTCTTGAGATGGTATCTGATGGCTTCTGTGGTCCCAAAGTGTGTTAGTTGTCCTCTTTACCACACTTAACTGTTCAGACTTCTGTCTACGCGGATTTCATCTATGTAGAACATGGCAAAACTGTGCCTCAAGTCTAAACTTCTTGAACATATGTGCATTCATATAATGGAAAGTCAATATTCTCCCTTGTAAGTGCCATAAAGACCTACAAACTGGTACATAAATCCAGATCTGGACTGCAAAACACAAGGCATACAAATAAAATCCACAACTCTCCTTCTCATACAAAAACCCCACATCCAGAAGAAAATAACAGGATGCCTTGTGGACCTAGAAAAGCTGTTACACATACAGTACACACAGATTTATGTTTTCTAGCAAGAGGAGTAGATCCAAAAAGAAACTGAGAATGTGGCTAGCCTGGATTTGTTTCTACAGGAATGCCAAACACTTAGGGAAGGTGTAAGAAGATGGTTTCTGGCTCTTACATGGCAGATTATTAATTAGAGAATTACAGTGAGCTTTGGTGTAAGACAGGTGCAGCTGCCTGTATAGCTAAGATACAGACAAATCTGAGCACTTGTATAAGGAACACATTAGGCATCTCAGGAATTTAGCAGCCTAAGGGCTTTGCTCATAAAGTGAGATATCCCTTTGGATTTCTGTGCCTTGACCCTACTGTGTAATTCTGTGCACCTGGGTCACAGCATCCTTCACTTCTTTAATTGCAGTCTTGGAGAGAAAGCAAATGATGCTGTATTAAACAATCAAGGAGTGATACAAAGGGATCATTTTGTTATCAGTGAGGGCATCAATCAAGGCTTTCTATAATGCTTCATCATTCAAGAAATGCATTCAATGCATTCTCCTGCAAAACACTGGTACAGTCATCATTAGTCAGGAGGGGATGTGGTTAACAGTAAGTGTCATGCATAGGACTCCCAAAGGAAATGGGCCCAGGATTATTCCTGGCTCATTTAGTGGCATCTGTCAAAACGGCATGCAGACTTTCCAAGCCATATTCAGGTTCCTTTCAGCTTTCCTTGTCACACAACAAACTGTAAAAGCAACACAACTTCAGCAGCTAGGGATGCCTGATGTGTTGGAACAGATGCACACAAGCATGGCTTAAAACTATATTCAGCACTAAACAGTGTTCAGATTTCTTTTTTCTCCACTGCCAGAAATGAAGAGGTGACTCTGGACCCTGTAGCAGAGCAATTCTTAATAATAGTGTCAGAAATAGAATTACAGAATTCATAGAGTGGAGCCCTAGAATGCTTTTTATGCCGCAAGAAACTTGCAATGCTTACAGGTCAATGAAGGAAGAAGCCGTGGCAGCAAATGTCAAGCACATTTGCCTTCTGAGAGAAGGCTTTCTGTGAGACAGCCAGTTTAACAGCACACAGCACTAGACAGAGCACATGACCAGAGAAACTGAGTTCTGAGAATGTCTGAACAGACTGTTCAGATCAGGCTGCCCTTCCTCCTTCTGGATGAAAATGATTCTGTGTTAGCAGAGAAATGCTGCAGGACACAGCCATGCCATCTGATTCCTCTTGGAGATTAATTCCTATTAGGATTGAATAAGTATTTAGTAGTGAAATATTTTCTAGCCTCTTTTATTAGCATGGAAGCACCTAGTAATCACTTGTGAAAAAGACAGCATGAATCTGAGTTTGTTGAGGAGTTTGCAATATTAATTAAAATAGTGCTTTTATTCCATCTGCTTTCTTGAAGCCAGAAAAAATGTCAAAAGTAGTATTTGGAGTAACATACAAAGGACTACATCTTAGTCGTGTAAGACAAGCAAGTCTGACTAGTTCTGCTTCTCGTACCAGATAAATTCTTGCTCAGCTTTCTCAATTCCCAAAGACTCCTGTTTCAAAAACACTGCGAGAATCCAGTCCATTCAGACCAGGTTTTTATTTGATTAATGGATACTGAACTCTACAGTAAAAAGGATGAGATGTAATGCCTCAGAGAACTTTTGGGTGCTAACTTGAAATGATGTGAGATTAATAGAAGCTGGGTGCTTAGCCAGTTCCTTAGTGCCTGAATTCCTCTGAAAACTGACATTAACTCTTGCACTGAGCTGCCATGAAGCTCTGAAAGTTTGCAGGGTCAGATTCTTTGCTCCTGTCTCCTTTTTGCACAGAATTAACAATAAGCAGAATGTTCTACAAATGACAGTGAATGAAACTTGCATTTTTTGTAATTAGGTAAATGAAGGTGCTAATCCAATACAGTTAAAACATATTTTCAGACTTTCAGCTACAATTAGTCTCCTATATTGAGACAATGCTCAATATAATGAAGAACCTGCCCTGCTAAAAATAAAGGTGGCTGTGCCTGCTATGTTAAATCATGTACCTACTTTTTAGGAATATACAAAATGAATATTAAACAATTGCTTACACTTCCTGGTGCCACTTCCTACAGCTCTGAACCAGCATTTCCGCCCTTATTATGAGCAGTGACTACTGGAATTTTTTACAGATGTGTTTTGGGCTTCTATACAATGAATCACAGCTCAAGTGACACAAGTCGATGTGTACACAACACAGGTCATTACAACACCATGCTGTCAGACAAGTTATTGCTCACAAAAATATATGCTGCTGTAAAGGAAAATTAACATCTATTAGTCAATTACTGTACTCTCCTTCATGTCAATCATCATATGCTTCTGCCCAGCATGCTGGAATGCATAATTCGCTGAAGCCAGACTTTGTACACAACTACATGGGGTTTTATCCCACAGAAGATATTTGAATTTCCATAAACTGTCTCCTGTTTCTGTTACCTGCAGAAACAAGCTGCACTTAAAATCCAGTAATCTTCTGCAAAGATGAAGTTTTACACTATAGAATTGTTATGCATTTTATACATATCCCTTTAATTTACATATTGATGAGCTTATTACACCAATGTGAGAATGTGTATTGTAATTAGAGCAGCAATTAAAACAATCTTCATTATCCTGTAAGATGTAGATCACTACATTCACTCTGCGACAATTACCACGCCATTATTTTTAATCAGTATCATACTGTATCCAATTTGACACTGTGACCTAGATGACAGTTTCACAAGAATAGCTTGATACCATAAGCATTTTGTATAAAGAATCTCCTTTGACCTCAAAAGAGTTTAATGCCTGGACTGGCTGCTGCACCTGCAAAATCTTGTGTAATCTTAGAATCATAGAATAACTGGGGTTGGAAAGGACCTTAAGATCATCTAGTTCCAACCTTCATCTGAGAAACATTTTTAGAGCTTAATCCAAAGCAGTGTTCTTCACTAAGTGTGCACATCCAGAACTTTCATTATTTTTTTATACCTTACAGTATCGACCCTTTGGACTTAACACCAACCCCTCCAACAAATGCTGCTTATACCAAGATCTAGTGAATTATCTGTGTAATGACAGAGCAGTATCATTTCTTTTAGGTCATGGATCTATTTTTCTGAATTAATATCTGGGTTTTTTTGTGTGTGCACACTTAATTCTTCCTAGGTTTTGCTTTATCTGTAGTTATCTTCCTGAAAATCCTCGTCAGATCATCAAAGGCCCTTTTTTGGTTTCTGACAGCATTCATTTCCTTAGGCTTCTACTGTACCACCTGGAGCCATTGGAGATATATACCAGCAGACCTGTTGTTTTGTATTGAAAACACAAAACCTACCAAGGCTGGTGAAATTCCATGCCAACAAAAATTCCATTTTGCATTCCACTAAGTATCTACAAAGAAATCAGGTGCTCATTCTGTAGCTTCAAAATCTCACTCTTAACTGGACAGAGTGTATTCCAGCAAGGTTATGCAGCTGATCAAAATGCAGAACACGTTATAATTTTTGTTTGCTTTTACAAAGGAGTCTGGAAAAAGTAGAAAGACTCAGTTTGCTTTGTTTTAGTCATTTGTTTGTTGTTGTTTTTTTTTTCCAGCCTAGAAACCTGCAAGTACAGAAGAATCATGGGAGGTATTTGAAAATACTGTTGTTTTAACGCATTTGCAAATGCATGGAACAGTCAGTTCCTGCTTAGTATTTCTTCTCTTTTAGTTTGTCAGGCAATATTGCTTGAGGGCACATTTACATTTAATAACATGAAAAATACTGACAAGACTTGGGGGGCAATTTCAGCCAGTGCTTCAAGGTTTAGTTACATAAACATTTTCTTCAGAAACAAAGCTTATGTAAGAAGTCCTCGCCCATTCCCCTCCTTTCCACAGACTGTTGTCTTTGGCTGTTCCTTTCTGCTTCACATTACACTTTACTGCCTCCTCACTTGTATTGCTACAATTGTTTGAGCATAATGATATAAACCAGACTGCTGAAATAATTTGGATTTTAAAACGCTTCTTTGTTTTGATGGGTCTTTAACGCAGATCACATAAGTGGCCCAAGTTTATGACACAACCCCCATACATTCTAACTGGTACAACGATATGGTGCTGAAATACAGTGTAGTGGGAGGAATAAGCAACTGGTGATAGAAGAAAACGGAGAGAGAACTTCCTAAACTAATTACCTGCTAGAGAGAATACCTTGCACCCTTTTCAGACTTACAAACTTATTACCAACAAGTAAGTTTAGTAACTGTGACTCACCAATGACAAGGTTGTCTTGCAACATCTTCCTTCAGGTTTTCTGCACATCTGAATTTCAAAGAAGGCTGAAAGCTCTATCTAAGGGAAAATAAAACAGATCTTAAAGAGAATTTGGCAGAAAAACAATCAATTCCCTAAAGTTTGAAAATGTAAACAAGAAATTGTACCAAATCTGTATCATTAAAATAACTTCTTTTCAGCTTCTGGGAGGAAAACGAAACAGGTATTTTTAAAAGCACATTTTCTTTTCATTTCTCCAATATCTACAGAGTTGCCACTCCTTTTGGCGGTTTTGAGAGAGCATCAAAGCTGGTGAAATTCAAGGTACCAGATTATAATTTACTGATGCTAAATGACCCCAGATTCATGATCCTCGCAAACCCTCTTGCTACCAGAAGATCCTTCAATAGGACTCCAAAAGGATGGTCATCTGAGAATATTCCTGTAGTGTTCATTCAGCCTTCAGATTCTGACACCGTTCCAGAAACAGAGGACCTGTGACAGAAACTGCACTCTACATCACACGAAAAGCTGAAAGCTGCCCAACCATATATTTTGGTCCAAATGTTACTAAAGGCTACCAACAAAATTCTTCCTTGACAGCTGAAGTATAAATAATGCCTGATGCAGTGCCTATTTTCCAGCACCTAATTTCATCTGTAGACATAATATAAATAAACTAATCTGGCAAAGGTGACAGGTATTTTCTGTTTGTGTTGACATGTTCTTTTACTTTTTACAATCTATGCTCGTCATTTAACAACAAGTGCATTTACCAAAAAAACCCAAACAAAATAAGTGACGCGGCTATCAAGGGATGTGATTTGATAGGGCCCTGATCATGGTAAAACAACTGAGAAATACCGCAACAGCGCACTCTCAGTACTGCCTGCTCAGGAGAAATCACTAAGAAGACGACAAAACACTTTTTTTCTCAGACCCTGCTTTCAGTCAAAGAATTTTGTCATTACTTCAGTGACAGGAAGTTTAGGCCATTTTCCTCCTTTCTGACTCTTACTCATCTTTAATTATGGATGTCAATATCCATGTCACCTGGATTTGTTTACAGAAAATGCAAAAAAAATTGACAATGACAAAGATTACATTACACAATGGTATGAAAAAGTAGACAGGTATTTCCTGGATAAGTCTAGAATGTTCGGGTTAATCACAACTAAAAAACTCACCAGTGACCAGTTACGTCAAGCATACCAAATTAGAATCAGTGAGCTATGTTACCACAAATGCTTTTGTTACTAGGAAGAAACTGCATAGAGCCTCTTCCCCTACAGCTGTAGTATATACTGAGACTTCAAAGCAAGTTTTCTTGCTCTTGAGCTCTGACACTTTAGAACCACAACTATTAGACTTTTAATAAGTATGCATATGTTCACTGAGAGCAGGCAAGAAAAAGAGATTGCTGCTTTTCAGTCTCCCTTTTCAAGTTGCAACTACATGCCAGTAAGAGGCAAACACCTATTTAATAATTGTTTATTTCTGAATGCTTTTGTGTTTGAGAAGTATCCACCATCTGCAGGTGGGATATTCTAATACACAGTTCAGTCTGCATGTGTTTTGAAACCTGAAACCTGGCTTCAACCAATAAGCCATTCTGATACTTCCTAGATACTTCTCCAGGACATTATGGTCTCTAAGCATTTCTAAGAGGTTTCTGGTTAACTCAGATACTTTTTTTTTTCTTTAAATTATAGCATTCATAGAATTTTGCAAGCTCTAAAATAACATGCTAATCAAATTTTATCTTAAAATCCACAGATGATGATGACAGTAAGCAAATAAAATAATGTTTTTCCAGACATTTTCCTTATTAATGTTTTTGGTGGTGTTGAAATACAAAAGTGAGTATTCCAGAAGTAATCTCAACATCTGAAGAATGGTGCACTTTTCCACTTGTAAAGTGGAAAAATGTTGCCTATGCTCCTGTCACTGAAATTTTTGTCTGTAAAAATGGTTTTCATGTTTCTGATCAAAGACAGTTAGCTGGCAAAGGAAATTGTCACCTATTTACTTTGTCACATAAACTGTACAAACAAATGTACGGGTCCCGAACAACTCTAAGACAGAAAAAAAAAAAAAAAGAAAAAGAAAAATCAACCTCACTGACGGGGAACACTTTCCTAGGAAGGGATTAGTCTGAGGACCTTAACTGCATGCATTGTACAATGATTATACAATGACAAAACTATTAATTCTTCAAGGCTAAAAATGGAAAAAAAGACCAAACCAACAGTGAAGAGCAATGCAAACAGCTTCTGGAGTAATTTTTTTTTTATGAACGAGCATAAGCATTCATAAGCCTGATTGGACAGGAGGATGAGAAAATGGGTGCACACAGTGAGGACTATAAGAAGGGATACATCATTTTTACTACATGGTCTGTAAAAATAACCTACAGATGCAGAACATGCCACCTTGCTTCTTACACAACACATGCAATGGTAACTTTAGTTTCCTATTGAACTATACATCCACTGGTGCAGAATGGGCTCAGGAGGCTTAAGATATTTGAGAAGTACTGAGCCTGCTAGGCATTTATTCAGCTGATGGCCCAAATGACAGTATCAGATGGGGCTGAGAATTACAGACAGCCCTTAACTCCTCAACTTCTGTCTGAGACCCCTGAAATGAGCTATCTAACTGCAAAACTGGTACCTCTAATTCAACCCTCAGCTACAGCTATCAACTGCTGCAGAAGAGTAAGAACTCTGTGCCTCCTGCTTTCTTAACTCTACTACCACCTCCCTACATATACACTTGTACATCAGATGTGCACAGAAGGTTTGTTTTAAAACTGGAGTCAGCTGTCAAGATAAGCTGTCAAGATTAAATAGCAGCCATGCTATTTAATCCTCCCATGCTGTGTGGCTTTTGCCAAACTGCCTGTTGGGAACAGGCCCTTGATCACGCTAAACTCTTGAACCATGCTTGGGAACTGTCTGGGAGAGCGTTAATTGGCAGAAGCTATAACTGTGCATGGTGCTAAGTATTCAACAGCACAGAGAATCAAGTGCCAGTGTCCAGGAATGTTCCCATGTTCCCTGGCTGCACCAGCCACGATGTAGTCATATTGTGCAAGTCCCACTGCAATAAACAAATCTCTCTGCCAAAAGCCAATTCCTTTGCCACAAAGGAAAATCTCATGTTAAGCTGGGAATTCAGAGATTAATGAGGTTTAGCACCCACAATTATTCTGTGAGAAACATCACACTTGAAACATGTTTGATAACTAGAGGAAAAAGTAGTTTTGGGCACTAGGGACAAAGAATTTCAGAGATCAGTATTTGTATAAATTTCTGTAGACAATAAAATTGCTCTAAGTGAGAGAATAAAGGTTTCCCTAGTTATAGGTCTAGAAAGATCAACAAATACATATTTTTAAATTTTCAGTGCTGCTTCTAAAAGCTTCTTTCAGCTGTAAGGAATAGAGCTGAAAGGACACATCAAATGGAAAAACACATGAGCCACAGCTTTACGCAAGCATAAATGTTCACAGTTATAAAAGTATTTCAGAAAATGTGCTTATAACATCACATACACTTTATCACAAGACACTCACACTTGCTTCCAAAAGAGAAAAAGACTGAAAGGTATGATGAAAAGGCAAAAATGTGATAGAAGCCAATATATAGTTTAAAACGTCTAGAAGTCTTTTTTCCCAAAGTTTTTTGGGATAATTTTTATTTAAGTTAAGATACCCATGCCAGCTCTTTAAAGGAAGTTAAAAATTCATTTAAATGTTTTCACTAAAAATGCAGTGAATTCAGGAAATAGATTTGCTATTTCCCAATCTATATAAAATACTCTGTAATTACAGTATGTAAAAAAGAAATTAGATGAACACTTTTGGCTAGCTCCATGAATATATGGCTGTTTTAAAACATGTGCCTTAAACTTCTTTTGACATGAAAAACCAGGGTTCACAGCCTGTGCTGTCTGCACTGGAGAATAAATTGATATCAGGAATAACAGCAATGTGAAGGAGTTTGTATTTTAACCCTATACAGTCATGGCCTTAAACTATGATTTTTAGTATCATTTATGACATTCCTATGTCACATACTTTGGTCAGACTCATCAAAATTATATGACTGCATTTGCTAAGAGGCCAAATTACCTAATATGCAAGTCCTTTGGCAGCACCGAAATAATTTCAGAGAAACTACATACAGTAGATCATCTGAAATTTGTTCTTGAATCCAGCAGGCCACAGTCTCTTGGATGTTGGATTTCTGATGATGGCTATTTGATTATGTCTGGTTCCTTTGCCTGAATGTGCTAATAAAACCCTCCATCTGGTGTCTCTCCCAGTTTCAACAAAAACTGCAGCTGTTTTGTTTCCTGGTTGTTGCATAGTAGACTATGGATAAGTACCATGAAATGAACAATTCATGTTGTTACTTCATTACTGTTCAGAAACTCTTTGTTTATACCCAATCTTGTATTTTGTGTGTCTTCTAACTGCGTACTCCCTTCTTAGACATCTTAAATAAGTCAGCATGTCTTGGCTGCTTTCCCTCTGCATAAACTATGAAACTGACAATTGGGGAAATAAATTATTATTCTATTGTCTCAAAGTATGTATGCATTTTGATTAAATATGCACTGACCCAACCACAAATGGGAAAACCACATTGGAGATGCAATTCTGATCCAAGTGAAATCAAACAAAGGTTTTGACACTGACCTCTGTGCAGTCATTCATGGCATTTATTACATCTCCAAAGTGTATCTGTAATTGAAATGTATGCCACTATCAAGGGTACATTCAGTGTCAGAATGGATGTTTTGGATTGGAAAGCTTGGCCTAATTACGTATGTAGTTTGTTTTGCATTGTACATACCATGAAGTGCAAACAACCCTAGCAATGCCTCAAATACTAAAGGAAGTGGCATGGAACTGTATGGAAAAAATGAGCCCATACCTACTAAGAGGTTTTAAAAATTATTTTCAGACCTGCCATGAATAACCTGCTCTATACGCCAGTTCTTAGATGGCCTTACTATCCAGCACAACATATTCTGGTCTGTGTCTAGAACAACAGGATAAAACACACTTACTGCAATATGGGAATACTGTGGAGCATAAAATCCCTTGTATATTAGATTAGAATCGCTCAGTGTTGGGTCCAGAAATTATAAGAAGTCTAGACACAAACACTAGAAGATCCCCACAGGGCTTAAAAGTCACGTAGTGGTGGTTCTTTCATTATTCCCAGAGGCTATATACTGTTCAAAACCAACATGCTCTAAATTATTTATAAATAATGTGTTTGCCACAGAGCTGTTATGCAATTGGGTGTGAGAATATAGATGATAAAAGTCATCATATTCAGTCAGCATACTGATACACTTTACGAAACAAAACCTGCATATAAAATACTCTTACTAAAAAGCAACTGAAAGAGTAAAATTCTTTCAGGAAATAAGACATCATTTTAAACAGCCTGCAGGCTAAGTGTTCAGAGTACGTAAAAACTCCTAGAGCTCTAAACCTTCCCTCTAAAAAAGTGAGCATGGTTTAAGAGTAGAGTAGAGGAGACTCATTAAACAAAGAGACAAATAAAATTTTTCTGCAAGGAAACAGTAATTAGGCTATCTAAACACAAATAAAGGAAGCTATGAACAGTATAGAGAAGATGAGGAGGGAAAAACAACACAAGACCTAACTGACTCAGTAAAATGATGAGGAACCAACTTCAAAATTAATAGAATAATTTTTCTAGGAATGCCTAGTTGTGGAACCTGGTGCTATAGGATGTTGCAACCACAACTGCAAGCTGAATCTGGGGCTTATCATTGGAAAATAGAAAGTTGCGTGGGAAAGATCACCCACACAATTTAGCCAATTTCTTTCTATAAGTATCTTCCACTGGGCACTTTCAAAGATTGACAAAATAAGGATCTAGAAGTCCTATGAAATACTTTCTGGCTGTCTTCCAAAAATCATGTTTTAAAGTACCACAACAATCCTAGCAAGTGCTATCAACAGATGTTTAACTTACAACAAAATACCCATTATGGGAGCAGTTGGAAGAAAGCCAATTTCCAGATGTGATTGAGAACACTTAAAATGCAAGGTAGAACCAGAGAGTCAGGGTTAACTAAAAACCTCTTACACAGAGTACTGGCGCTGCAGGGAACACGAAAGCCTGACCTCAGCTACGCCTTTGGCAAGACTCCTGATCCTATCCAGCAAGAGCTCACCCTCTTGCACCCACAGTCAGCACGTTCCACATGCTAAATACGTATCAGTTCACAGTATGTCAAAGGAATTTTTCAGTAAGTTATGACTATCGTACAAAGTTTAAGGAAAATGGATAAAAGAGAAGGTTTCACTTTTCTGATCAGAACATATGAAGAGTCTTGGGGGGAAAAAAAAAGGCAAAAAAATCCCAACTTTGTACTCAGGTCCATCACAGGCTGATTTTGGATGCAACATTCAAAATTTGCTCCCCCATTTTCCCATAAATCAAATAGAAATACTCATGGGGGCCGTATAAATTTGGGGGGTTTTTTCTGTTTGTTTTTTGTTTTTTTGGGGGGTGGGAGAGGGCTGTTTTACATTTAAACCAAGAAATCTAATGGCAAAAATAAAGAAACAAAGTAAAAAATAGTTTTACTTGCGTATATGCGTAATATTCTAGGCAAGATGCACTGTGAAGACAAGAACCATTACTAGTAGAATAACATTCTACTTTAATTCTGCTTGAAATAACAGGTTTGATGCTAAAGTAGGCAAATTTTAACTGACAAAAATATCAACAAATTAGAATTTAATGCTTTTAAAAAGAAAGACGTAATGAAGTTACAGGTTTTTTTCCAGTTAGTCTTCTTAGTTATTTTCCACAAAAATTAATGAACTAAATTCAAGATGAATTTACAATATCTTGCTTTCAGATGAAAATTTTATTTCCTTTGAAAAAACTGTTCATCCAAAACACCTAGCCCAGCATTTGCCATATGTCCCTACTTTACAGAGACATTGTGAGGCAAAGTTAAATAATACCTGCAAGAGGCAGGGGATCTATAATGAGAGTAAATATAAGCCTTAATATTGTGAGCCAACTATTCTTTCAAAAGCAAATGGAGATTAAAATATTCGGTGGAGTTTGCACAAAGAACAGCCTGAACCTTGCCCGTTCAGAGCTGGCTGTACTCATTAATGCAGGAATGCCCTCAGGCTGCTTTGCGTGGAAAGTATAGTTTAGAATTGGAATTCTCTGGAGTTCTGAAGCACATCCAGACAGTCAAATCTTCTTTCATGAACAAGACAGGACTCTTCTGCAAGAGAACATCCAGTTTCCCCAACACAGGAGCAGGAAAAGAATAGAGAAAGATTTAAAAGGAAAATGTAGGGAATGAGGAGCTTTTGGTGGCGTACAGAGCAGCAGACTAAGAATCACCACGGCTGGAAGGCTACCAGCCATGCAGCAGTCTAGAGAGTAGCACTCTACTTCCTCTTCCTTTGCAAAGTTTCTCTGTAAAGCCAAGTTAGCCAAGCTAGGCAAAACACTAACTTTAAACAGTAGCTACTGTTCAACAGTAGTCATTGCACTCAAGATTACTGAAAGATGACTATTTAAGATAACTACAAATGACTATAAACAAACATTTGAGGCATGACAGGCTCTTCCTAGGCTGGCCTACTGTATGTCAAGAAGCCAAGTAAGGCTTAATTCTGGCAGCTGAATTCTAGCAATATGTCATTCCCCAAGTTCTCATTAGAGAACATTTTGACTGTTTGCTGGCAAGGAAAAAATTATGAACATACTGTCCAAATAGGAAGAACAGTCACAGCATATTTACCATACCCAGCTTAGGGTAATTTCTTAACAATTTTTTTTTTTTAACCTTTTCTTTTTTTTTTTTTTTTTTTTTTTTTAATTAAAACTAGGTTCCTTTCCTGCTACATTTACTTCAACTAGTATTTCAAAGACAGTAAGGTCTTCTATGCTTCACTTGCCTAAACTGAACAATCCAAGTTCTTTTAGTCTCTTTCTTGTCCACTCCTCTCTTTCAGCAGTAATTTCTTTTTTGGTTTGTGTTTTTTTTTTTTTTTCCACAACTTTCTTAGGTCAAATTTCTTGCATGTGGATTTTTAGGTCTGTTCTCAGTTTTAAAGTTTTACCAGCCACACATGGCATTAATACTTCGTTATCTGTACAAAAAATACAGGGCTGAATTTACTTAGGACTGAATATACAACTTTCACAGCAACGTTAAATCTGTGGCGCACAGACATCCTTTCTTTCGCTTATACACCCAGTTCTTTCCAATTCTCTTATCTTTCATGCAACAAGCTCTGAACCAGTATCAAACAGTCTTTCCTATCAGTTCTTAAGTACACGGCCTTGTATTTTACATTATTCTATTTTACCCCATTTTATTTCTGTACTCCTCAAGGTCATCCAGTTATTCCAGTACGAAACCACACCAACAAGGACTATTTCCTAATTTTCTGATGTCAAAAAATTTCATTAGCAAGTTCTAGTTTTTGTGCCAAGATCATTGATGACAATATTAAACAGTATCATTTTCAGTATCAATTTTTTGAGACAGCTCTGCCATTCAGCATAATATATTGCTGTCTTTTCCTCTGAGGTATTTCTTTGCCTGCCCAACAATTAATTTACTAACTGTGTTCTTCTTTAGTTAAACAATTTCATTGGTCTACAAAAGCATTAGTGTATCTCAGAAAAAAAGCAGACAAGTCTGGCATGATCTGTCTGTGGAATGTTTTATCCTACATACTTTCATGTTCTTTTTTTTTTTCCTCCTCCAGATCTTTCTGTCTTTTTTGTTTGGTGGAGGTGGTTTTTCAGTCTGTAAGAGGAAAAGCTAAAAAGTGCTTATCCTCTACAAAAAGCCAATCTGCCTCGGTGATCATATCCTGTCCGTGTTACAGAAACTAATCTGGAGAAGGCTGTGTGGAGACCTCATAGCAACCTTCCAGTATCTGAAGGGGGGCTATAGGGATGCTGGGGATGGACTCTTCAATAGGGACTGTAGTAATAGGACAAGGGGTAACGGGCTCAAATTTCAACAGGGGAAGTTTAGATTGGATATGAGGAAGAAATTCTTTACTGTGAGGGTGGTGAGGCACTGGAATGGGCTGCCCAAGGAAGTTGCGAATGCTCCATCGTTGGCAGTGCTCAAAGCCAGGCTGGACAGAGCCTTGGGTGACATGGTTTAGTGTGAGGTGCCTCTGCCCAAGGCAGGGGGGTTGGAACTAGATGATCTTAAGGTCCTTTCCAACCCTAACAAGTCTATGTTTCTAAGATGGTCACTGCAGCTTTGAAACTCACTAAGAAAATCTTGACTCCTGAAGCAAGTGGTTTCTCCTCATCCTTTGCTTGCCAGAAAAACAGTAGTGACATTCTTTTACAACAGAATCGATAAAAGCTTTTACTAAAGGTTAGAATTGATCTGGCTTTAAATTTATCTGACATTGTAACACCCCCCACCCCCAACATTCCCATAGATTTCTCTACAATTTAATTAGGTCATAGTACAGAGGTGCTTGAACTAGATAGCTCTGGAAATGGAAAAAAAGTATGGATGTCTCAGCATGGTAATAGCTACAAAGTTATCACGTTCTCAGATTACTGGGATTTAAATTTTGCACAGATTGAAGTCATACAGATTAAATTTACACTGCAAAGTAACTTACTAGTTTGCAAGTGCAAACCAGCTTCTGTGCATAGAAGTGGGGCTATATTCTTGGAGCTCTGAAAATTTCAGAAAGGAATAAAAAACAAAACGGGAAAAGGAAAGCAACGGTCTAAATCCTGAGCACTGAGAGCTCTGAGAACACTGAGCACTGAGAACACATAAATCAAATGCCTTTTTTAATTATTCTTTTCTTTTTAAAAATCAACCTATTTTCTAACACAATCCTGTTAAATTTTGTTCAGGTATAGACTGAGGTGTGTGAGGTGTGGACACAACTCATTTTAATCAAATCGTGTTCAGTTTCTCATACAGGCCAAATCAGTTTTTAAATACTTTGAAAACATTTTTGCTTGCTATTATCTGAGGTATTCATGTATTTTAGTTCCAGTGAGTCTATGTATCATGTAATGTTAACCACTGTATTATAAATACAGTGAGAAATAACCTCATTCTACATTCAGTGCATACCGCTCCTTTGTCCTCACTTCACTTCACATGGAGTTTCACTCAAAAAGCTCAGTTTAGCCACAGAAATCTATGGAATCCAAGGAAGGAGGGAACATCTCATTCTTTCTTTTTCTGTTGCAGACATCCATTCTTACTGGTTTATACCCTTAAAAAAGGCAATAAATCAGACCTAGAAATATGAAAGCATTGTGCATGATTGATACAATGCAAGCAAAGATCATTTTTTAAACTTTGTTTTCAAGAGCACCCAAATTTGAGGACACAGCTTCAGAAAAGTCTCTGATAAATGCAGTACACATAGAATTTTCTCATATTTGTACTGTTTCAGGAACTAACTTTAAAAACAGAAAAGCCTAAACAGGAAAAGATTTTAGTTGCATTGTTGTTCTACAGAAGTAGATTATTGGACTGGAAACTGGATTATCCCAGAGGAAGATATTAATTTGCAAGATTTAAGCAATCCCCACCCTTTTCCTCTGTCCTGAGGAATGAAAACAATTATGCACGCAGAGATCTCGTTCCAGGCCCGTTATCATCAGAAAGTCTGAAGATTGAAGACCAGTGTTTCTTTTTCTCAGGGTGAAATTCTAGATGTCTTCAGCAAAATTGGTTTTGCCACCCCACTGAACATTTTGACACCTGAAAAACTGCTGGGAAAAAAATTAGGGTAATGTCCAGTGAATAAGTAAGAGCAAAATATATTGTGTTTATTCCTGCACCTAAAGGAAGGAAAGTTAAAAAATGGTGGTTATGAACCTTGAAAGTGTGTCTAAAGCGCTAATTAAGAGGAGGAGGAAGAAGTAGGAACTTGAACAGGAAGTTTAGAATCTCAGCCTATGAGAGAGCTTGCAGCAGGCTCCTCCTTCAAAGTCTGTAATGCTCCTGTATTTAAACTCTCTTGTGGTCTCCTGTGTTCTGTATTTGTCTGGATTTTGCTGGGGTTTTTTAATCTAGCTAAAATAAACCAACACTCTTTACCACTCTCATTGCTTCTGAAGCTTAACTTAGAACTTTTATGATGAAAAAAAACAGTGATGCTTTTTCAGCCAGGACTGCTTTTCTTCTTCTTTTATTCACGTCTTTTTATGTCCACAGTTCCTTTTTCGTTCCTTCTCCTCTTCTTATTGCTGAATACTAACCCTTGTTTTATCACATTCTTATTTTTCACTTTCACTTTTGCCATCACTGATCCATATCCTCCTCCTAAAGTGTATTTTTTCTCATTCTATTCTCCATACTCTATGTTTTGCTCTTGCTTAGCCCTTTCTCACAAACCCAGTATGTATGCAGCAGGCCTGCAAGCATGTCTACAAACAAAAGCACAGCCAGAAAGGCTACAAAGAGCAAAATACCTTTTAAATGTAGCGCTCCAGAGAGAAAAAAAAAAAGGAGAGGGAAACTAGCTGACTGAATACATTTGTCTGAAGGAGTCTTTAAAGAAAAGCTCCATTAACCTATTTTGAAGAAGAAAATACGGACAGACGTATAAATTTTAGACTCTATACAGGATGTGGGAATGAGAGCAATCAGATGACTAAGCCCCATATGACTGCTTGCTACAGGCCATACGAGTTGAAATTTGCTAAAGTATGTTCAAAAGGAAAGGTCGTGGACATAAGTTCTCATGGCAGGGGAGACTTGAGGACTGGAATATAGCTAGGTAAAGTTACTCTCAAAATAATGTGCCCTCACTTAGCTTACTGCAAGCTGAAGAGAAATTATTTTTTTTTAATTGTTCTACTCCTGTGTTGGAGCCTTTTGTGATAAAACAGGTAAGCATAAGACCTAGACAACTTGGACTAAAATGATGTTAGGGCTTCCTTTCAGCCCACCTATGAAATGTATATGATCATTATTTCATGTTGCAAAATACTAAAAATTACTTTTTCTCTGGTTCTTTTACTGCTTTATGGCTCTGCTTCATATCAATGTTTTCCTTATTGGTAATTCCTGCAGCATTATGAAGAGCACCAAGCTAACCCCTCAGTGAAAAAACACTGTTCCTGAAGACAAGTAACTACAAGAGTGCCATGGAATTTGAAATATATTTTTTTTTTCTCCTCTCCCAGCAAAAAAGTTTAAACATATTGCCCTGGGTTCAGCAGTAGCAGCCATTTCTCTCCTTATTAGTAGCTGGTGCAGTGCTGTGTTTTTGACTTTAGGCTGAGAACACTGATGATAACACATCAGTGTTTTTAGCTGCTGCTAAGTAATGCTTACTTTTCAATCTCACGCTCTGCCAGTAAGGAGGGGCATGAGATGCCAGAAGGAAGCAGAGACAGGACACCTGACCCAAACTAGCCAAAGTGGTATTCCATACCACAGCACATCATGCCCAGTATACAAACTGTAGGGAGTCACCTGGAAGGCCTAGATCACTCCTCAGGTCAGCTGGGTATCAGTCGGTGGGTGGTGAGCAATTGTATTCTTCTGCCTTGTTATTTCCCTTATCATTATTATTATTGGTGGCAGCAGTAATGGTTTTTATCATTATTATTATTGGTGGCAGCAGTAATGGACTGTTCTTACATCCTCCTGGTTCTCCTCCCCATCCTGCCAGGAGCAGGGAGGGGAGAAAGAAGGTGGGAGGTGAGCAAACAGCTGCGTGTTTCCCAGTTACCTGCTGGGCTTAAACCACGGCAATATAATCTGACATTATCCCAAATGTTTAGAGAACATGGAATATCACATATTCTTAAGTAGTTTGGCAATACAGCATCTTAAATAACCCTTACTTTACTTAATCAAGCTTTATCCTGTTATTATGCAGAATATTTATGCAGAATTGGGCCTAGTGTCCCTGATATCTTTTAAATTACAGATTCTTCTTGAAGGTTTTCTTCATTCTCTTTCTTCTCAGCAGAGCAGCAGAGTCTCAGACACTTTCTTAAGAGGTTAGTAATTACTTCACAAAAACACGACGGTTCCCAGCCACTGGAATGAAACATACTTTACAATTATAACAGGGATGTCTCATGAATGTCTTAAAAATTAATGATATATGGCACTTCATCACACATAACATTCTCTATGATAGGCCAGAAAAACAGACTGGACCATAACGGGCAGTACAATGTGTAGTGCTTTCAGTGAAAATTCTTGAAAAAATATTTAACTAATAACCACACCTTAAATTCTGCTTTAGCTTATGGATTTTTCTACCTCAGACGCTACACATAGTTTACTTTTTTTTTTTTTTGCAAAATCCCCCAGTAAGTACACACACAGCTCCTGTTGAGTATATACAGCTGATTTCACATGATTATCAGCTCACAAAGAGGAAGAAAGATCAGTGCAGAAGACCAAGACTAACAATGAAAAAAAAAAATAAATTATTAGGTCTCAAGAAAACATGACTCAATTAATTCTTTAAACCCCATAAAATTTAGTCCTCTACCCCGTTTATGTGAGAAGATTTGAGCAGACATAATTTCTTTATGAATCACTTGAACATGAAAAGGATAGTAAGCTGTTTGAAAAGACTGTTGAAAATGTGTTACAAGGGTTAAAAAGATATATGAAAGAAAATAGAGAGTAGGTGTACCAGTACACCAACAGGTATAAAAATGCTCATAGAAACACTGTGTATACAAAACACATGATGCAATAAAATTGTTTCAGAGGAAGGAATCAGAATTTCTTTATAGATCAGCTGGTGGCAACAACAGTACAGAAGACACTGGAAGTGGAAAGTTCTAACATGAAAATAAACCCTTTTTGTGCGCAGTTGTGAAACAGATTTGCAGCTCATTCATCAATTAAAATAAAGTATGATGCCTGCCCTTTGAGAAAAAAATATTTAAAGCAATTACTTTGAAACCCTCTGATGTTTCCTAAATATGCTGAATTTTTCCTTTTGGTGCATGACTTCCCAAAAATATGTTTTAACCTGGACTGGGCATGTGCAAACCCCAGCGCCCTGGATATGCTTAGGGAGCTGGACACAGTCCACCTCCGTCTTCTTCCAGCCCTGTGTTTTGTGTCACATGCCAAACGCCATCTCTCCATCATCCACTCTGCTACATTGAGCTTTCTTCCTTTTAAAAATCCTAATATAGGCCTGTTAGCCTTGTGCCAATCTGAATGGCTGGATTACTGAGTAGAACTGTAAAAAGCCTATTTCACTTTGCATCCCTCTTCTCCAAGTTTAATGCCTTTTCAACTCTCCAGTTTAACAATCTATGTTACCAGTACCGCCAAACTTTACATAAACATCAGTACTAGCACCACATGAACATTCTTCTGCATCATGCATACCACATATCCTGTACTGACAATAACTACAGCAAAATAACATTTGCCCTTGTAACATTGGTTTGTACTTGCACCATCTATTCTAATTTTAATGTTCTGTTACCTCATTCAGGGCTTCCTGCGCTGCACTTGTGTCATTCCCTGTCCAAACTGTGTGGAAGACTATCAAGATTCACTGGTAGAGAACCTTTAAATATACCATAATTAAAACTCACAGATTACACTTACTCTGAGGAAAAAAAAAAGAATAGCAAAAAAAGAAACAAAACCCCACAACATAAATTCTAAGGGTCTCCTAAAAGACTAGCAGTAAAAATCAAACCTGCACTGAAGAAAGGGCCAAAGCAAAGAAGAAAGCAGATTTCACAGAGAAGGAAAAATATCAAACTAAGGTCATAATCCCACTTTGAGATCCACAGATGCCTTTGCTTGACTGCAAAGAAGTAAGTAGCGCAGGGATCAAGGACAAAATTGATACTAACCAAAGCAGAATGCTCCTTATAAATGTAGAATAACAAGATGCACTAATACAAAGCTAGATTTTTAATGGTAATATTAAAATACCAACTTAAACATGCTTTCATCTTAAAATTCGCAGTGAGAACTAGAAATTCAAATATCTATCAATAAATGGCTAAAAAAGAACGACAGAAAAAAACTCAGAATGCTCATCGTGCCAACATAAAGTATGAATCTTAGCACCACGAAAAAAATTAGATACTCCTTTCAAAAATCACAAATATAGGAAACTTTTCAGAAAGTGAGAGGCAAACAAATAGGGTATCTGTTAAAAAACTAAGTGTGTATGTGCATATATATATGCCAACTACTAGCCATAACATCTGAAAGTCTCAAGAAAAAACACTTCATACAAATCCTGTATCAAATAACTCCAATTAGTGAATAGGCCTATACAATTCACTGAAAAATGCAACCATGTAAATAAATATATATACATATAAGTAACAAAAGCCTGGGAAAGCTAATGAAAATCTCCCCAGAGAACTTTGGAGTTTTTTGAAGGCAGAAGTTAGACACTAGATGAAAAACACTGGAGACTGAAACTGAGAAAATTGCCTTTGCCAGTGTGCATCTTCATACCAGCAATATAATGGAAGGCTACCAAAACTAATCTGATCAAAATGTATTAAAATTGATTTTTTTTAATGAAAATGGATACAAAAGCAATATAAATAAGGCAGTGAACTAATGTGATGCAATACCTCATGTTCCACACAGTCAGTTCTGGAGTGAAATGGCACTGCAATCTGGATGACCCAAAGGAGATGCAGAAAGGGAACTTTACAGGGAAACTATTTAATTCACTAGCACAGGAGATGCTGTTGGAAAAGTGAACGTGCTTTTATATACTCCTCCGATCCCATCAAAACCATAAAAAAATGCAACAGGATGAGAGAATACAAAAAGTTGCATTCAGCAGCATGCACCAAGAACTTATGTTGGGTGTGGTAATACCTAAAATACTCATAGAAATGACATGTTAATGAAATCTCCTTGTTTATCAAACAAGATTACAATAATGCAATGCAGAAGGTATTTTAGCAACAAGAAAGATTAGTATTCATCAACATGTAATTCCTTTGGGGAATAACAAAAGGAAACACCCCTCCCTCCCCAAAATAACAGACCAGATAAAACGCATAGGGAACATGACTTTGGGGTAATGACCCAAAGGTATATACGTAGGACAGGACCTTTTTGGGTAACACGGAACTCAAATACAACGCAATTTTGAGGTGCATGTGCACTGGTTTGGGGTTTGGCTTAAGAGCTGCCCTCTTCCCACCAGACACTGGCGTGGATGTGCTGTTTTGTGGGTATCTTAAGTAAAGCCCAATGTGCGTAGATAGATATCCTGAAATGAGCCCTTGAAAACAACTGCTGGAAAAACAACTGCTGCCTCGTTCATTTTAATGGGCTATTAACTCGAAAACCCCGCGGTCTGGAACAGCCCCAACAGAGGCTTCCTGGGCTGTGACCGGACGACTGTAAAAGTTGCTCCCAGTTACCTCAGGTGCCACCACAGCGGCACTTGGGACAGCCGCACTCTCAACCACTGACAGAAGGGGGACGGAGGAGGAGGAGGGGCTGCGGCAACCCCTTACCTTGCCGCGGCTGCCCTGGCCCTCCGCCTTCAGCGTACCCCAGAAGCGCGGCCCCCACACGCGCCTCCCAGCACTGACAGCCGCGAGGGAGCCTCCCGCGCGCCCACCGCGCTTGCGCAGAGCTGCCGCACGCCAGCCAAGCCGGCGGTCCCCTCCTTCCGGGCTTTCTCCGGCGAGCGGGAGGCGGCGGCGCTGTGATTGGTTCGTCTCCTTCAGCCGCTTCCGTGACTCCCCCCTCCGTCTGTCCTCCCGCAGCGCCATCTCCTTCCTGGCGCCGGGCGCGCTCGAGAAGATCCGGGACACCGTCAGTGAAACGCTTCTCCTCCTTCGACCCAGACCCAGACCCAGACCCACCCCGCCTCCGCTCGGCGGCCGCCCCGTTGCGCAAGCGCACCAGCTGGGGGGAGTGGGGAGGAGGAGCGCGCGACTCCGAGAGAGGAGGGGGAAAAGGAAAAGTTTGTGCGAGGGCGGAGCCGCGCTCGGAGTCGCCGCCGGGAGAAGGTACGAGCGGAGAGGAGCCGGGGAGCGACGCGCGCACCGGGGGTGAAGCGGCAGTCGTGTCCGAGGCGCGGCGGGAGGTGAGGCAGCGGCGCCGGCCCCCGAGCGGAGGTATCCGTACGTCCTGAACTGGGGAATGGGGAGTGGGGTCTGTCTCTTGTCCTCAGCGGGATGGGGCGAGCTGTGCCGGGCGGCAGGACCCGCCGAGGGCCGTTCACCTGCTGCCGGCGCGTCTGGTGGCGGCTGGGGCGTTTATGTTCGGCGAGGGGCGGTTGAGGGCTGAAGCGGGGACTGTCGTCTAGTCAGGGTGCCGCGCTGAGCCGGCAACCGGCCCGGTCGCCTGAGGCGCCGCCGGCCCCTGCCCCGGTGAGCGGCGCCCACCCGCGGAGGGGCCCTCGTGAGTATGAGGCCTGTGGACGGCTCGGGTGAACGTCACACAGAGATCGCGGGGCGAGCTGCGGGCGCTGTCCCGTAGGTTGTGTAAGCGGGGGACAGGCTGCTTCTTAAACGGGGATGTTTTCGTGTGGAGACGGTGCGCGCCTCTGTGTTGGCTCTGTGAGAGCCAGAACATAAAGTTAATGTTTAACGTGGTAGTCACATGCCCGTCAGACAGTTTCTCTGAAGTATTTTCAGAGGGTGTTTAGAACAGGAAATGCCAGTACAGGTAGTATGGAGCTGTTTGAAATTTAATCAGTTTACCGAATTTGGAGGCTGTGTTATTTCCTGTGTTCATATAGGTAAGAATTTCCAAGGCATGTAGGCAGATGTATGCAAATTATATGTTTAGTCTCTCATCTAAGTTTATCGTTTGCTTTGATTTTCAATGCAAATAATTTCAAGGCAGCTTTTGAAAGAAAATATGTCTCATTCTTTCGACTTTTTTTTTAACATTCCCAGAATAAGTCTGAGTTTTTCATATCTCTACTTAATGTTCTACATTACAAATACATGCAAAAAATATATATATAAAAAAGTCCCTTCTTACTTAACTTTGAAGCTACTAGGATTATTTTAAGAGAGAAAGACTTAATCACATAAATAGTACTGTGCCTGATGCAGTATCTATCCCCTTCCTCCTCTGACTTTATTGTTAACTGTTCTTTTCTTGTATAAGGGTAATTTTAGGTGTTAAAATAGTGAAAGCTTGTGTTATATAGATGTTTAAACTATATATATTGTAATTTATAAGTATATTAATTATCCTTATCTAATGATACATAATCCTTTTCTCCCCTAACAAATTATTTCAAAGTAAGATATATTTACTGTTTTCTTTAGGTTTGGGTTTGGGGGTTTTTTTAACGTACTTGTGTGAAAAGTTGTCCTGGACCAATGGGATGCTGACAGTAAAATACAAAAATGCGCACTTTAATATCAAAAGTTGATAGTGCACAATCTTTATCAGTCATAGGTCATACATGATGTGCTCCTAACAGAATTGTTTGGGTATGAGACCATGGGACTTCAGGGTCAGAGTATTAGCACTATCATGTGTTTTGATTACATTGCTTCCTAGAAGCTTGGTAGCAGCACTTTGTGATTTTAACTTGGTTAATGCCTCTTGGTAGAGTAGAACAGTTCAGTCACATGAGGGATTTTGTGATGGGAATGAAGTCTGTTCAAAAAGTTGTTAAAATTGCCCTTGTGTCTTAAGCAGGAGCAAACTGGTGTTAGCCAGGTTAAATGAGACTTGAGTTGAGGCTGTAACTGGGACAGGTCTTGTACAGATGTTTCATGAAGAAATTTAGGAAGTGTAATGGTTCAGATTTTTTTTTTTTTTTTTTGTTCCTGGTAACTTAAGAAACAGAATGCTTTTTGGGAAGGAACAGAACTTAAGCGTTTTGCACTTCTATTTCTATTTATGATCAAGCATCTACAAAGAAAACTGAAAGGCATGGTTATAGTTTATGGACACAGTTAACTGGGATAAGTAGGCAAGCGTGACAGTTATGACTGTAGAGATACCTTCTATCTTTCTGAGGTTCAAGAAAGAGTACATGGTAGTCTCAGAACAAAGCACTTTGTAAAGGAATAGGAAGATGGAGAAACAAAAGTCTTCTCTGTTGTTTCTGTGTGATGATTCACTGCAGATGCTGGCCCATGTCATGAGTTCGGAATTTGTACTCTTTGAGGTCTTTACTCAGAGTTTCTATTGTAGCTATTTCTAAAGTTGTTGTCTAGTTAGTTGTAACAGCCCAGAGACGCTGGGCTGTGAAGCTGTTGTTTTGGTTTTAATGCAAACAGGAAAGTTTTTATTGGAACGGCTTAAAGAAAAAAGAAAAATCTGCTTATACAAAACCCGTCTGGGAAAGCATCTACACTTCTGGTTCTCCTGTCTTGAAGGGATACAGAGAAACATGCATGCAGGAGCAGTGGTTTGGCATATGAGGAACAGTTAAATGGATCAGGGCTAAAGAAGAGACAATAGAGGTCTTCAAGGTGGAGAAAAAAAAACCCAAACAAATGTGAGTTTAAAATCTTCAGAGATTGGTTGGAAGAATTTCTAGAAGAGATAACCATCAAACACCATTTTTGTCTCTTGGGGACTTAATGAGTCAGTGACTGGAGGCAGAAAGAATGTGTCAGGCCAGTACCACTGGCTGGTATACTTGAAGATGGCCCACAAAATCAAGGCTAATGGTTAATGGTCACTGCTGGGAATATAGTTCACTTTCCCCCACCCCACCCCTGCCTCCTTCTTACAGTGATGTTCTTGTTTCATGTTGTGTGTGTTCTGTGCAAGTGCTAATAATGAAGGTTATTTTCCCTGGTTTTTCAGATAGTGAGAATTTGCATGATAACATATTTCATTGTCAGTTTTTGCGGTGAATAGTATAATTTTCAAAGGCAAAGACTGGTGATTACTAAAAGCAAAAGGTGTATCTTACAGCAAAAAAGATCTGTTGATTATATACAGTTTAGCACGATGGTAAAGGTGCAAGGGGACAGGATTTGTGCAGGGACCAAAAAAAAATGGGTGAACTCTCCAGTACCATCAAGTACAAATCAAATTTTTGTTTTTGACAGAATTTGGCGATTTTAAATGACGAATGTCTGAGCTCAGGAAAACAATCAAATTCTTGCACATTGTTGAAATTTTGATTGATTTCATTCTGTTGAGGAGGAGAAAGTAACCACAGTTCCCATAATGTTGGTTTGCTGCAGAAAACTCTAGTTGGTTCCCATCATAAGCATATTCCATTGTAATGCATTTAATCGTTCGCCCTTCCAAATTTTTGTTGGTTTGTAATGAAATTCTTAAGTTTTGACATATTAGTTTAGAAATAGATTTACCAGAGTTTTCAGACCATTGAGTAGGTTGTCAGGCATGGCACAAGAGGTGTGAACTTCCAAGCAGAAGCAAAAAACCTCTTGCTTAAAAGTAACCTTAGCATTGGGCGTGAAAAAGCTTTGCCAGTAGTCATGCAACACACTTTAAGTAGTTGCAGAATGAAGCTAAGAAGATGTAAATAATGATTCTTCAGCCAAATTTCAGAGACAGACAGAGCCGACAACTTCTGAACCCATCGCAAGTTTCCGCCGGATTTGACGGAAGGTCTAGAAGTCTTGTAAATGATGATGCACTTTCAGAGTCCATGAAAACAGGCAGCTGGCTGGAAGAGTGAGACCTTGTAAGAAGAAATAAGGAGCAGAGGTGACAAAATCCCCAAGTAGGTAGGAAACCACATGAGAACTCAGCTGTGCGATGTAAAACTATCAGAAGCCAAGCATTGATAGTTTCAGTGTTCACAAACTTTATCTCAACTGTTTATCTCAACAGTTTTATCTAAATGAGTATCAAAGATTGCTAAACCTAAATCTGCTTGTAGAAAGTTACTTGTTTAGGTAAAATAGTAACTGTTGATTTGTAAGGTGATTCAGTGACATTACTTGTTATATTGGAAATGTTGATGGCTGCAGTTACTTGTGTGCTAGGGTATAGCAGCAAAACTGGTGATAACATGTTTCTGCTGACTAGTATGTCTGTTCTTCTAGAAGCTGTAGAGGCAAGTGGCCAGAAATTTGTAGCAGGCATGTATTTTGTTCTGTAACACTGCACAACAAAAGGCAGCTATGTGCTTGTTGAGATCATTGATGACTGAAGTGTCTGTTCTTCAGAGGTAGGTGTGATAGGAGGATTTAGGCTTTTAAATGGATGTTGATTTGGAGAGTTCATAGCCCTTGTTTAGAGCCTTTGATTGGAAACAGTCATCCCTTTAGTCTGAAGGGCAAGAATATTTCTTTAACTCTCAGCTGCTAAAAACCTCATGTAGCATGTCACCTTGCACGAACCATGTCACCCAAGACTCTGCCTACTCTGACCTTGAACACTGCCAGCGATGGAGCATTCACGCCTTCATTGGGCAACGCATTCCAGTGCCTTACCAACCTCACAGTAGGGTTCTTCCTTATATCTAACCCGAACTTCCCCTGTTGAAGTTTGAACATGTTATGTGAAATAACTGTTTTCCTGGGAGATTGCACCTACTGAAGACTATGTGTGGTTCAGTGACGTAGAAGCTATTGTTAGTGACCCACACCTTTGTCAAGCCAGGAATTCGCAAAGGACTAGTAAACCCCAGTGGCTAATAAATGCTACAGTGCTCTTAGTAGGCTTACCAAAGACATGTAAGAATAGTCTGCAGTTCCTGATTATCCTCTGGAGTATTGAATTTGAGTTAAGGGAGTCAGTGGTCTAGGTCCCAATCATTTGAAAGCTCAGTCAAACATTGTGGGAGGTGGAGGGAACCAAGGTTGATCAGCAGAAAATTTACTCTGGTTTGTGGAACTGCCTACAGTTGTGGATAGGCTTATCAGCAGACAAAAGAATACTCCTTCAGGATGGACCAAATCCAGAGAAATTTTCTGTGACTAGAGTAGACATCCTTGCCAGTATCTTCAACAATGGCTTTCTTTGATTTGGTCTTTTTTCTTTCCTCTTTTCTGTTTTTTTAACAAATCCAGACTTTGATATATTTGCATGTTGTAAATTTAAAAACAAGATGCTGGTCTAAATGCTGTCTCCTTGGGGAGATCTCCTTAGGGCTGTGATGACAAATGGGTGACATAAGTTAATCACATTGCGTATGGCACAGTGGAAGGCTCATCTACAGTGCCCCTCTAGAGAACTCCATGTCAAGATAGTATTACTTCACAGCTTATGTCTGTTCCTTGGGTTGAATGACAATTTGGGGGGCAAAACAATAGTAGGGGGACTGGAGTGCCCATTTGATGCGAAGTTCTAGGTGTGAAGTACAGAGAAATCTTTTAGATGGAATACTTTTCTGATATGCCCTTCTTGCTTTTTCTTATATATTTGGCATGTTTGAACTGTTGCAGGGGGAAGAATGTTTAGTTTGACCTATGCACTTTAAAGAATTAATTTATAGAAGAAGTAATTTAAGATGGTTTGAGTGAGATAATATTTAAGTAGCTTCTGATCTTTCTGGTGTTGTATTTAAATTTTCGGGAAAAGGTGTGGGTACTTAACAGAGGCCATATGAGTAAAATATCCCAGTGCTCTGGAAAATTATATCTGGCCCAGTTATGAAAACTGTGCAATGAATGTATCCTGTAGTTTATTAGGATAAGATTGTGTGCACTTACCCAGTGTGATAGCTGGAATTATTTATATTCACAACTTTGTGGGTGTGAAATTAAATAGCAACATAATGAAATGTGACAGTAACATAGAGATAATCCAGAACCATTTTTTTATTGTTTTTTAATTATTTTTAATTTTTTGCAGTGAATGATTAACTTTTCTGAAACCCAACCCAGCAGGTAGATGCTTAGAATCATAGAATAGTTGGGGTTGGAAAGGACCATAAGATCATCTAGTTCCAGCCCCTCTGCCATGGGCAGGGACACTTTGCACGAACCATGTCACCCAAGACTCTGCCTACTCTGGCCTTGAACACTGCCAGCGATGGAGCATTCACGCCTTCATTGGGCAACACATTCCAGTGCCTTACCAACCTCACAGTAGGGTTCTTCCTTATATCTAACCTGAACTTCCCCTGTTGAAGTTTGAACATATTACCCCTTGTCCTGCCACTACAGTCCCTAATGAAGTGTCTGTCCCCAGCATCCTTATAGGCCCCCTTCAGATACTGGAAGGCTGCTATGAGGTCTCTATGCAGCCTTCTCTTCTCCAGGCTGAACTGCCCCAACTTTCTCAGCCTGTCTTCATACGAGAGGTGCTCCAGTCCCCTGATAATCCTTGTGGCTTTCCTCTGGACTTGCTCCGACAGCTCTGTGTCCTTCTTATGTTGAGGACACCAGAACTGTACACAATACATCCAAGCATCCCTGAAATGCAAGACAAAATTACTTTCTAGTAATCTAATGATAGAGTACTCTTTTTCTTAAATTGTTCTGGAAGAACTCCCTTATTTTGGCTGCTGTATGCTTAGCAATCTCTACATGAAATGCAGACAGTGGGCAACAGGTTTGCTGAATTGCCACTGTTGGTGGGGTGCCAGCACATAAGCAGTTTTGGAGATGAGAGTTGTAGTGTATTCAGTAGGAAACCTCTTTTAGGTTGGGAGACTCTTGACAGCAAGCCTGGTGTTCCTGCCTCACTGTATTGATCCTGTTGCTCTTGCCCTCTCAAAGGTAAGAGCACAATGAGGGACACCTCAAGCATGTGTTGGCATGCAAATACACTTCACACCTTTATGGGCAGCACAGGCCACCTGTACTGTTCCAGTCCAGTCTCTTTCCTGTCTTTTCCTCTTCATTGTACCCAGTTTGACATTGCTGATTACCAAATGTAGTTCATCCTAGCATCAGTCCTGTCTTCTGGGACAGGAGCAGGAGGGTGGAGAAAACAGTACATAATTCTCTGTATGGGAAAATGTATGAAGTGGAATCAGGAACCCTGTATCACCTATAAAATGCATGCTCAAGAAGCTTTTCTAGTATGTCAAGGGTAAGGTTCTTTCTCTGACAAAGAGTTTAATATAAGATTCTTCTGGGTTGTTTGGGGTTTTTTTGGCTTTTGTTTGGCTTTTGAGGTTTTTTTAGGGTGGTTTTTTGTTGTTTTTTTTTTTTTTTGTTTGTTTTTTTTTTTTTTTAGTTCTGATGTTATCCTTAGCAATTAAAAGTTATGATTCCCTGTGGTAGCAGGAGGCTTTGGGGCCAAATGATGCTCCATATTACTAAGTGCTTTTGATGTGTGGTATTAGCTCCTTGAATACATTTTTTTAATATGTATTTATATGTATGTATCTGATCACAAACAGCTATACACCTTACATTTTTTACTTGACTTCTCTTTATTTATCTTTACTGTAGTGATTCATTGTTTTCTATTAATGTACTGTACTGAAACTTTCAAATGAAAAGACCTGTGAAAATATTTTCTTGCCTTTGATTGCTCTGTACAGATATCATGTTACCACTTCTTCATACCTGACTTCAGAGAATCTTTCATCTTTTTCTGTGCTAATCTCTGTTTTACTTTCGCCTCTGTCCCAGTTTTCTTAGAGTTTGGCTCTTTGTAGAAAAATGGGTGTTACACTGTGGAGCACTTTGACTTTTATGTGGAGGGAAAAAAATGAAATTGTTACTCCTTTTAATTAATTTAAGGTTTGGATAAGATCTTAAATTAATATGCATTACTCATTCTCAGTAATTTTTTATTTACTTATTTATTTCCTTTCTGGAAGAAAACAAAATTATCACATGATTTTCTGTCAAGATCAGCTTCCCGTTAGATTGCAGACTTCTTGCTCAGTGTTGTCACAAGTCGCACTTACTATTTCCTGTATTGTTACATCAAATTAGTTATGGGTGAGGTACAGTAACATCAGTAAACAAACAAAACCATCTGATTATGTGTGGGGCAGAAGGGACTTTTGGTTAGGTTCCAGTTAGTGATTTCTGTATTTTTTTTTTAATATTATTACTTTTTTTTTTTTTTAAATAATCAGACAAGTACCAATGTTTCTTTTAAATAAAAGGGCAATAGTTTTAGGGGTGGAAGATTACCTGCAGGTATTTTTGGAAGTCATGTGATTTGTTTCTGTGGTATCCCAACTGTACAATAATCAAGAGTCGTAGAACTGTTTGCTAATGTGTTGTTGGTTGTTCTGAGCTGGGGAAAGTTATCTTTCAATTTATCCAGTGTTTCAGTTACATACTTTATTTTTATTTTTTAATGCTGCTCACCAATCTTGAAAGGCTTGCACAGTTGAAAAAGATTATAGGGAGAAGGCTGTATATTTTGAAGTATACTGATACATCTTTCATATTTCCCATGCTTGTAAAATTTTAAGTGAATATTTTGGTTGTAATGTGAGGCCATAATTTCAATCATTTTTTTTTTTTAATCTCCACTTCCCAAATATGCAGCTTTTATCCCTTTCCTTTAAGTTTATTCTGCTCTGTGCAGTTACTTCAGATTTTTGTTTAGTGGTTAAATAGTTATGCTAAACTGATTGAACAGTCCATTGTTGTGAGGCAATGACTGCATGGGCTTTACATGTGTCTGTGATGTTTTGAATGATGAGTCATTTAGCCTTAAACATGCACCTTCAGCAATAAGAGGAACAGCTTACTGCTGGAATTTGAAAATCTTAGAATCAGTTATTGGGGGATCTACTGGAATGCTTTTGCTTTGTTATTTGCTATGTTTTTCAGGATGCTTTAAGAGTACAACCATGCTAATAAAGTATTAATGTGGTATTTACTAGGTAACAGAAATTTTTGAAAGCTGAGTACTAGCGGAGAATCTGCATTTTAGTAATCTTCAGGCATAGAAATATGTATTGGTTCGTGTGATTTGCTAGCATATTGAAATCAAAATGGTCGTAGGCTTTCAAGTGTTAGATAAAACTATTTCTTGGCAATTTTTTATTAGACTTGGAGATTCAAAGATAGAAAATTCATGCGGTATGTGTTCTTTTTATAAGCAGTTCCATATCATTAGCACAACGATTAGAGTAATTTTATCATGGTTTTTAGAGGTGTCTAGTAAGTTAGAAATGATAATGACATAAAATACTTTTTTTGCCTTCCAAACAACTTCTAGGTGGCAGTTGTTTCTTTTCTTCTTCCCTGGTTATTGTTGCACCTACCTTTAGGTTAAATGGTTGTTTTGCCCATGATTCCTTTCCTGATCTTGGAGGATTTAACCTTTTGGAAACTGTATTTTTATATTTTCTGGGTTTTTTTCTTATTTCAGACTCACTGGAAAAAGAATGAAATAAACATGGAGTCTTCTAAACTGGAATGTACTTCATGGGACACAGTTAAAAATAAAAAGAAGATGGAACGAAATCAGAGAACAGGAATATAACGCCTGTTGAGAATTTTCCATTTTCGAAATGTAATGCAGCTGGTGATTTATAGGAACACTTAATTGATACCCCTGGAAGGAGAAGTCAGTTACTGTGCTATTAGCTTAATAAGAACTTCTAATAACTTTTTCACGTGTTTTAAACTTATCTGGACACCTTTTGATTTTCTTCAAGTCTGAGAGTTAAAAACTTTATGTATCTGTATTTTGACGGAGACACTGATCCTGGTAGATGGCTGACCGCTGCTCCTGGAAATGGACTTAAACCTGTAACTGGTTCCTGTTGAACAGAGTTGAATGGAATGCCATGATTTTAGAGGAATTCTCATAGGACCTTCTTCTTTGCCTTGCACCCATCGTACCCTTAATTATTTAGGTGCAAATATTGCAATTCTAAAGACTAAAAAATAATGGCATGGGTGAAATTCTTAAGAAAACCTGGGGGTAACCTTGGAAGAGTATATCAGCCTGGAAGTATACTGTCCCTGGCCCCTACAAAAGGCTTATTAAATGAACCAGGACAAAACAGCTGCTTTCTTAATAGTGCTGTTCAGGTAAGAAAACAACTTGATTTATTAACAGTTTTGCTTTTATAGCAGCATAGATGGTCACAGTTAGGGAAAGTGTTCTTCTGGCAATACTGTGCTTATAATTCATATTGCAGCATGGGTATTCTGCAGGAGATTTCAATAGTGTTAAATTCAGTTCTTGGTTAAACTTATTAATGATTCCAAGTGAGACAGAATAGCATGTCTGTATGGAATGGCCTTTCCTCAGGCAAGGTGGGGAAGGAAATGTGGCAACTGTAGAAAAGGCTGCTCCGTGGAAGGAATCATATTTAATATTTAATTTCAAGAAATTGACTGAGTATTAAATATTTAATTTTGCAAAAAAATTGCATTGTTGTTTTGCTTGCATGCATTAAGAATATCAGAAAAACTTTTATTTTGTATTTGGAAACTTAGGACTCATTAAAGCTTGCTGCTGAATTTTTAAACTAATGTTTCTGTCAAACATAAGTTTGTTACCTGTTAAAATCTGAGGTATTTTTTTAATGTGGGGCAATCAGCGCTACTATTTATATTGAATAGGACGCTGTTTTTATTAAAATACTGTTTTCTTAAAATTAGCACAAGCTTGTTGTTCTGGGACATCTCAGAAGATGCATGTATAGCTGAAAGCTTTGATTCTTACAGGAAAGACTGTAGCAATAGGACAAGGGGGAATGGGTTTAAACTGAAACAGGAAGCTCAGGTTAGATATAAGAAGGAGCTCTTTACTGTGAGGGTGGTGAGTCCCTGGAACAGATTGCCCAAAGAAGTGATTAGTGGCCCATCCCTGGCAGTGTTCAAGGCCAGGTTGGACAGAGCCGTGGACAGCATGGTCTTTTGTGTGCTGTCCCTGCCTGTCGCAAGGGGTTTGGAACTACATGCTCTTAATGTCCTTTCCAACCCTAAGAATTCTGTGTTTCTATGGATTAGAATAGGAGATAAACTTTATACCAAAGAAATGTGATTTAGATTTCTTTTACTATTTATGTGCATATGTATTACTCACCAAGTTCTTGCATGTGTTTGTTTACATACTGTTCTGAGCTGAAATTGAAAAAATGCTGGCTCTTCAGATCTCTTGGGAATAGTGACAATAGCTGGTGAAAAATTGATATTTTTACAAGCCTACTTATGACAGGGAATATGGGGATCTACTTAATTCTCTGACAGAGCAATGCTAGTCTTTAATACTGTCTGCAAATTGGAATACCAGAAACAACTAAGTTTATATCGTAGTCTTCTTTTAAATTTGGGAATTTACAGCAGCAAGTTTCTGGACTCTGTAAATAAAGAGCAGAACCAAGTACTTTTTTGTAATGCTTAAACTTTGCACCTAATTGTTATCAAATTGTACAGAATTATTTACCGAACTGGCAAGGGCTATAAGTAGCTGTATTGGCTTCCTTAAAAACAAACAAACAACAACCACCAAACAGACAGAATCCCAAACAACAAAAAACCCTCTAGTTCTTAAAACTGGTATGTATTTAAACATAGGAAATTAGAAAGATCTCTACATGGTGTGTATAGTATCTGCATACACTTAAAATGCATGCAATAGATTTAGTAGAAAGAGTTTGTTGGTTTACATTCAGTGGGAACAGCCTGACCTATTTTCTCTTGCAGTTCTGCTGTTTTCACTTAGGGTGCTCTAAAATTAAATTCCAAGTAATTTTTAGTTATAGTTTCAAGGAATCATACTACTTCACATCCTATTGCTATTTGTCAAGCAGTGGCTGATGATTGGTGACTGCTGTTTTGCAAGGAGAAATGTGTTCCTTCTATCTTACATTCAACCTTTAGAACTGCGTTTCAGATACTAATTTTCAAATGCATCCTAATTAGGTTTTATATTTATAGATAGGATTGGTTTTTTTCACCTGGATATGCATTTGTTACTGTGTTTCTTGGATTTTATTTGGGGGTGGCGGAGGGAGGTAGGTTTGTGTTTGTTTTTTTAATTCACAACTTTCTGAACACTGATTATGTACTTAAGACATCAGCTACTGAAAATAGTGTGTGTTGCCAAGCTCACATTACCTTTATACAGCATAGTTACACAAATAAAAAGTAGAAACACACCTGATTAAGACCCAGGGTTAGTTTGATATGTGGAAAAACAAATGCATTACAGCAATCATTTTAGTAAGAGACTGTAAGAATGTAGTATAGATTTAACCCAAAATAATGCTTGCATTTTACCCAGCAGTTCAGTTTCCATTTTTATTTATTTATTTATTTGAAAGAAAGCACAAAAGGGGGATGAGGGAATAAGAAAGATAACAGTAGCTACCTTCCTCTTTTGTAAAGCTACAAGAAGATTTAGAATCTCTGTACACAGTTTAGCTTGCTACTTGTTTCCTTAAGAGTGCTTCACCTCTTCTTCTACACATGGTCTGCCATTGTTTGATAAAGTTTAAACAGATCTAAATTTTGAGTGGTAAATGCAATTGTATTTCCACTATTCACCGAGCTAATGGAAAAGGACCATAATTCTTGTAGCAGCATGGTGTTTTAGTTGTACATTATATGAAATTAAAAAAAAAACACACAAAAAAAAAACCAAAACAAAAACTAAATTACTGTATGTTGTTGTTTTAAACATAGAACTTTCACAACTCATTACTTCTGTGAAACTTTATTTTTATAGGTGTTGTGGCAGCTTGACATATTTCGACGAAGTTTAAGAGGTTTAGCTGGACATGTGTGTCAGGGAGATGCGTGCATATTTTGTGCTTTAAAGGTAAAGAATAATTTTTGGACGACTTATCTTTCAAAATGAGGGAAAAATAAGTAATTGTCACAAATTTGTATTCTTATGTATATGTCTGGTTGAGTAAGTCATTCTTGTGTGAATAAAAAGTTAGAGTTAAGGATGCTTGAAACAAATACTGTGTTTAAAGGAGAAATTTTACAGTACAAAAAATTTTCTGCTTATATATAAAACTCTTTTCCTACTTAAAGACAGACTTATTTGAAAATTTCTAGCTAGCCTCTTGGAGATATTTTTATATGCATATGCTCTTGTTCTTTCCTGTAGTGTTTGAAAACAGTTCTTTTGCAATAAAATATATTAGTGTCTGTTAAGTGCTCAAGATTCTTTTTATTCAGTAGTTGATGATGACAATGGGGAATATAATTCTTCAGTTTAGAAGTAATGAAAGGAAGGTAGTAGTATTGGAAAACTAATGAAAGCTGGTAACTTTTTTGTGTTTAGTGTAGAAAATAAGTCAGATCTGTGTATCTTCACTAGCGCATGAAACACTTCAAACCATTTTGTTAACTCATCTGAAGTCTGTCAAATTCTGTTATGTTCTTACTGCTTTTACAGCACTGGTATTTGCCTGCAGTTACTAGGGAAATAGCTGCAAGCATATCTCTTTCATTGGGGTAAAAATAGCAATGAAAAAACACATGGGTGTGTTTTTAATAGTATGTACTTTCTACTTTTACTGCAATTTGACAATAAAGGCACTTCTAGAATTCCTATACAGGACTGTAGAATTTTCTTTAAATTGCAGTAGTAGATATACTAATACACAAAATTGGGAATTGTTCATCTGTAGGGAGCTTAAAATGAAAACATTGTTTGAAAATCTAGCTAACTGAGGAAGTGGTTTTTGATGATGCTAAATTGTAGGTGAGAATAAACAAAGTATTTTAGAGTTTATTCTTAGGGAGTTTCACAGACTGAAATGTGTTACTTGTACATATTCCAGATCATAACTCAGGCATTCCTGTGTTTTCAGAAAAAAATCTGTCTTGGGATTTTATCTTCAGTTTCCTAGAGTTCTATGTGTCCAGGGATTCATGTCTGTATCTGTTACCGAAATACGGAGTAGGTTTTACGATCTTTTGCTTTTGATTTGACCCATATTACATGTGAAGTTCATACACAGTCTTCCAAGCTGCACTGTAACCACCTTTAAGAAATGAAGAGGGATTGATGCATGGCAATTGCTGGAATGTGTGTGTTACACTGCATAGTCTTAATGACTAATCGTATAGCTGAAATCATAGTAAAAATAATGTAGCCACTTCAGTGTGCTCAAATATAAAGAAGGAAGTGTGGTGTGTTGCAGCTGAACCTGTTAGTAAGGAATTGCTCTATTCTAAGGGTGTGCTTGTGAAGACCAGGTGCTGCTTTTTTTCAGGCTGAACGTAGCTCTTGCTGTAAATAATGTCCTCTCTCTTCCTGTATTTTTTGGGGTTCCAGTATAAAGAAAGTTAAGGTTTGCATCACTTGTAGTCACTTTCCAAAGCAATACACTAACTTCAGCTAATTCATAAGGCAGCTGTAATTGAGGACTTGAAATTTTCTTTATTCTTTCAAGTATCTGTTCTTGAGGGATTGCTTACTACCATTATGTATCTCCATGTGTGATTAGTCTAAACATCTAACTGTACCTGAATATTTTGCATTGACTGAGTGATCTTCCTATTTTGATCCATTCCAAAGAATGCTGTTAAGCAGTGGTATTGCTGCATGTTCTGAAATTGGTTAAAATGGAATCAGTTATTTCTTTAATAGTATAGTTGTGATCTTTATAACTCCACGGCCAGTAGCCTAGGTACTGAACACAAAACATTGTAGTTAACACATTTGGAAGTATCTGTCCTCAGTCGTTATGTCCACTGTTGATTCTTCTTTCTTGGCTTTTTAGGGATACTGATTGAGTGATTGTTCTGTGTTCAGAAACTGGGGTGTTTTGATTTTCATGCAGTATATATACTGGATGAAGATGCATTCTGGTAACTTGCTTGTGATCTGGGTTGTTTTCTGGTTTTAGTATGGGGGTTTGGTTTGGTTTTTTTGTTTTGTTGTGTTTTGTTTTATTTTTTTGTGGTCTTGGGCTATTTTAGCCCTTCTTGTTCCCCAGAAAAGAAAGCTATTTTATGTAAATCGGCCTTTCCTGTAAACTGCATAGCCAATAAATTCTGGTTGCCTTCAGTTCAGTCCATTATCTTTTTCTTTCAGAAATTCAATATGCTCTTTTCTTTTCTGGATAACACTGGGACTTGGACAATGCAGGGCACTAAAATGAGCATATGTATCTGCATAACTGCTTATCTGTAATTTTTTTAAACCTGGACATGTAGGGCTCTGTTGCATACAAAAAATGACCTACCAGCCAAAAAGAGAAGTGATAATGTTTTTAAAGCAGAGTTAACTTGTATTATCAGGTCTGTTAAAAACTTAATTTTGAATATTTACATGGGATGCCACCTGTCGTTTTTATGGGCAGTACATGCTTTTTTGTTACGGCAGGAAGTTTAAATATTTGACAGACACTTAATGTGGAACAAGTCATGGTTAAAACACTACTTTGTGTTAACTCTGAAACTTGACTTATTTCTTGTGTCTTTTCCTTCTGTCCAGCAGATTTATTTTTTTTTTTAAACTGAGGCCTATGTGAGAAATGCAGCTCTTTATTTATATTTCGTATGGCTTCTCTCTACTTGCTATGTTTTTATTCTCTTCATTTTTTTTTTCTAAACTTTGACTTAAAATTCTTGACAGTAGAATACACCCTTTAACATCTGCAAATGTTTTCTCATTTGTTTAAGATCTTTTAACTTCCATTTTTTTCAAAATCAACCTCCCCTAGTTGCTAAATGATAAGGCAACTTGCATACGTATCTCTGCAGAAAAGAGTAGTAGCAGCCAACTACCTCTTCTGCTAAATTAATTAAAAATAAAGTGCGATTTATCCTCATGCTCTGGATCTGCAGATGCTGACCTTTTCTGTTAGTATTGTGTGGACTGGTTCAGCAGAGAGCTGAGCAAGGATTATAAGTATTCTAATTTATGTGAGGTTTTTTGCATATCCATAATTTAAATAAAGATACAGTCCTGTCTGTAGTTGTTACTTTATTTTATAAGTGATGGGCATTAAACTAATCTGAGTGGCATTACATTATGCCCCAAGAAATACACATCATCTGTAAAGATGAGATATGTATGCATGAACCACTGTTCCAGAAATAGCATTAAAAAAGCTGTACATTTCTGAACCAGGGCTTGTGTTCCTTCTGGGGGTCAATTACTTGCACTTCTGTATACTTCTATGTTGTTTTCCTATTGGATCTAAGTTAAGTTTGGTAGCATAGCTTATTATAATGGAACATGGAGCAGAACAAGGAACCTATGTAACCTTAAGATAAAGTGGTAGTTTCTGAAGTTGCATAGATTAATAAACATTTACAATATTTGCTGTTTAGGCATGCTGTGTAAGAACTGGTGTATTTGTGTAGAACCATAATGTCTAGTCAACTGGCTACTAAAGCTAAGTAATTGTATTTCCTTCTAGGCAATATTTTCACAATTTCAACACAGTCGAGAAAAAGCACTCCCATCAGATAATATGCGACATGCCCTGGCAGAAAGTTTTAAGGATGAACAGCGTTTCCAGCTTGGATTCATGGATGATGCAGCAGAATGCTTCGTTAAGTATTCTTTGTAATAGTTGAATAGAATTACATGAGTTTTGTGAATGCCAAGCTGGCTGCTTGTTTTGTCACCCCAGGCTCACAGGTGGGATACAAGTGATATAGTACTACAAACCTCCTTTATGCCAGTTTAGGGGAACAGGCACATGGAATAAAGTGTCTGGTAACGTGGGATGAAGTAATCTTACGTTTGCGCTGTACTCCCTAACTCTCTTGGGCAGAAGGATATGTGAAATATGGTTACTACAGGAGGTCAGTGAGGATGATGAGCTGTCAGTCACTGCTAAAAGTTCTTGAATGGAGAGAAGTGTTATCTTCGAGGGAGAAGAGGTGTCTATGGATTTGAATATATCGACTGTTCTCCAAGGGTTCTTTCATCAGTTATTGAAATATATCCCATTGCAACTAGCCATCTTGTTTCTAAAGTCTTCTGCAGAAGATATTTCCATTTTCTTACCCAAGAATGAACAAATACTTGAAAATCTTGACTCTCGCGTGAAGTGTCTCCCTGAAAAACATAAGCCATTACTGTTGTAATAAAAGACGAGTGAAAATCATGTAGAACACTGGTAAATATGCCTTTCTAAGAAGTCCGATGTTAGACTATGAAAATTGTTCAGCATTAAAAAAAATGGGATCATTTTAAAAAAATATAATGGGATTGGGACAGTCTGGATTGATGGGCTGTGACCAGTGGTATGAGGTTCAACAAGGTGAAGTGCTGAGTCCTACATTTGTACCACAAGAACCCCATACACTGCTACGGGCTTGGGAGAGAGGGGCTGGAGAGCGACTTGGCAGAAAAGTACCTGGGGCTGCTGTTAGAGCTGAACATGAGCCAGCTTGTGCCCAGGCTGCCAAAACCGTGCTGGCCTATATCAGAAATAGTGTGGCCAGTAGGACCAGGAAGTGATCATCCCCCTCTACATGGCACTGGTGAGGCTGCATCTCAGATCCTGTGTGCAGTTCTGGGCCCCTCACTACAAGAGCAGCATTGAGGTGCCGACAGGGTGAAGGGCAGTGGAGCTTGTGAAGGGTCTGGAGCATAAGTCTTACAGGGAACAGCTGAGGGAATTGTTTTAGTCTGCAGAAGAGAAGGCTCCAGGGAGGACCTGAACACCCTACAACTATCTGAAGGGAGGTTTTGTAGTGAGCTGGGGGGTCGGTATCTTCTGCCAAGTTACAAGGGATTGGACAAGAGGTAATGGCCTCAAGCTGCACTAGGAGAAATGTAGATTGTATATTAGGAAAAATTTCTTCACAGAGAAAGGTGGTCAGGCATTGGAACAGACTACCTAGGAAAGTGGTGGAATTGCTGTCCCTGGAAGTGTTTCAAAAACCATGTATATGAGGCCCTCAGTGATAATGGTTTAGTGGTGGTCTGGATCATCCTGAAGTAATGGTTGGACTTGATGAACTTAAAAGTCTTTTCCAACCTAGTTGGTTCCATGATTCTATGAAAAAATGTGTTACTGTTAACCCTCAGGCACAAAATTGAGGGACAGAAAATATAGTTGCTGCTTTGAATGCTTTCAGCTTTGGACATTCATATGAGTATCCACAGATGGATACCTGCTAGATGGGTTTTCACATACATAGAGAAAAACATAAGAACATGAAGAACTGAGTGGCCGAATCCAGAAAAATGTCTCAGCTATTGGATGCAATGACATTAATATCACATCTTACTGTAAGAACAGCTTTTTCATTTTTTTTTGTGATGATGCACTTCTTTCAAAGAAGAATGCACTCTGGAAGAACAGATGCATAACTTTTCCTGCTGCTGTTTTGTTAATGGATGGAAACCTTGATTTGGAGAGAATTCTCATCTATTGGGCTCTGAATAGGAAAGGAATTAAATACATATTAAACTTACAGGTGGACTAATTGGATCCAGGGGGAGTAGTTGGAGTATTAAACTGTAATGTTGCTCCTATATTCTGACTTCACCAGTTGAGTTTATATTTACATTATTATTTCTATTTAGGAAAACATCCTTGAAAGGATCCATTTTCACTTAGTGCCAAACAGCGAAACAGATATGTGCACTTCAAAATCCTGTATTTCTCATCAGAAGTTTGCTATGACACTGTATGAACAGGTCAGACCTTTATTTGATTGCTTTAACAAATAATTGGTTTCCACTGTCCTGAGTAAATATGAAGTATTTTTATTTTTGTAGTGTGTATGTCGTAGTTGTGGAGCATCATCAGACCCATTGCCTTTTACGGAATTTGTGCGTTACATTTCTACCACAGCCCTGTGGTAAGCGCTTTTATTCTTGTATATCATTTTTGTGTATACACCCTTTCAAGAATGAGAAAAGCATGCCAGAGAAACGCTGTAATTGTTAAAAAGGGATGTGTGTTCCTTTGTTAAAATGTTTATTTGCAATATGGTCCAAAAGTAACATTTGAATTTCAAACTCAAAATTTAGGGAGAACTTCACAAAAAGTATGTATTGCTACCGTTTTACCACTTTATCATTCCTGTTTAGTCAGAAGATATAGTTGAAATTTGACTGAAATCTCTTAACTCTTAAGAAGGGATATCAACAGTTATTTCCATTTATTTGTTAACAGTAATGAAGTAGAAAGAATGGTGGAAAGGCATGAACGTCTCAAGCCGGAAATGTTTGCAGAACTGCTGCAGGCAGCGAATACTAGTGATGACTACAGAAATTGTCCTGTAAGTAAACAAAGATGTTGTATTACTTCAAGGTACAAGGGGACAACTTTCTAGAGATAATAAATAGGACTAAAGTATTCCCTGAAAAGTAGGATTGCAGGTGGCCACTTCTGCACAGCCCAACTTAGGGGAAAAAAAATGAAATTTCTATTTTATTTAAATTTATATTTTATTGTTCCAGTTACAGATAAACATGGTATGTAGGTACAAGTGGCCTATTTAGATAGTTGAGTTATTAGGTTTGTGTTTTATTCTTTGTTTCATGTTCAGCCTGGTTAGTTGGAACAAGTATATTTTCCTGAGTGAAGCTGCTTTAGCTCATATACACTGACAGCCCAACAACATTAATTTCTAATTGGAATAATTGTGTGCTTCTGTTGACAAAAATAATAGTCTCTTTTAGCTTATCCTATGTAATGTATCTCTTTCTCTGCATAAATACTGTTAACTTAGGGACCATAAAAAAGTACACAAGAACACATAGAGTTAAGCTGGAATGATTAAATGGATGAGGAACAAAAGAGAAAATGTGATGGTGACTTAGATGTTTTGGAGGTTTGTGTTTTAAGGTGGTGATTGGATGTGGAAGTTTAGCTGTAATCTTTATCAGAGTATGGGTCTTTTTATCATGAATTTTATCCTTAAATTGTTAGAAACAGACACTATAATTTGAGAATTAAAAGAAGCTGCAGAGTTGTGTTATTGCACCATTTCTTGTCTAGTAACTCACCTTTGGACATCCGTCTTTTTAAACACCTTTGTTTTCCCTCCCGTCTTATGTTTTTTTTCCTTTTTCTAGAGTAACTGTGGACAAAAAATAAAAATTCGTCGTGTCCTTATGAATTGTCCTGAGATTGTCACAATCGGTTTAGTCTGGGATTCAGAACACTCTGACCTGACAGAAGAGGTTATGCGGAACCTGGCAACACAGCTTTATCTTCCTGGGGTATCTGATCTAAGACTTACTATTTGCTCATTCTAGATTCTTATTTTACATGTGTATTATGTATATGTAAATATAGTAAAAAAAAATATATACATGTCTATTTTTTTTGAAAAGCACAATTTAACTTCAAAGTTTGTCTACTTTCACCATTTTATAATGTCCTGTTTAACTTAGGGTTCTGAGAGGAAAAAGTCTAGTCAGGAGTATAGTTTTTTTGCCTCAGTACAGCAGTGAATGTAGTTGAATTCCTAGTTGGACATCTAGAATATTATGTCCAGTTTGACATTTATGGGATTATTTCAGAGCATTATTGGTTTACCCTTAGAACTATGCAAAAATAAATATTAAAATAGATCTAATAAGTACAAAAATCATTATTTTACTGATGAAAAATTCTATAATGCAACAGTGTATTTGATTTGTTTAATTGTCACACTGAAATGCCAGTAGTAGGTTTGGAAATTTACACTAAATGTTTTACACATTTTAAATATATAACCATCTTTATAGCTGTTTTATAGAGTTACAGATGAAAATGCCAAAAATAGTGAACTTTTTCTAGTGGGAATGATTTGCTACACAAGCAGACATTACTGTGCCTTTGCCTTTCACACCAAGAGCTGCAAATGGGTGCTGTTTGATGATGCAAATGTAAAAGAGGTAAATACGTGTTTCCCTGCTACCCAGTTTCATGATCTTTACTTTTCTGTAATGCATTCTTCTGACCCCAAACTTGAAACAAGAGAAATGAATATCTTTAATAAAATTAACTTATAGTTTTGTAAATGAGTTTCACAGATTTTAGAATTGACTTCAGTATTTTCCAGTTCTGCCTTCAAAATACCAAATATTTCAAAATAGTAATGAATTTGTCTACAGTTAATTGTATTCGTGCTTCTTTTAATGAAAAACAAACCCTTATTCCTGGCAGCATTATTCACAGTGTTGATGTGGTTTTAGCCCATGTAATACAGGTTCTGACTTTCTGCTGCAATTTACATAAACTCTCGTGACAAATGTTGAATCTTAATGTACCTTTGGAATTAGGCATTGGAATTGCTAATAAATTATTCTTTCCATAATTGGGTTCAATGATGATGATAAAAGTTTTGGGGGGGTTGTGTTGATTTTTTTTTTTTTTTTTTTTTTTTTTTGGTTTGGATTATTTTAATTTTTTTTTTAGATTGGAACAAAATGGAAAGATGTGGTCTCCCGGTGCATTCGATGTCACTTTCAGCCACTGTTGCTGTTTTATGCTAACCCAGATGGCACAGCTGTATCTCCAGAAGATGCTCCAAAGCAGATTATTCACTGGTCTCAGTGTAAAGCAGCAGCAGGAAATAGCGAAGACTTGGGTAATTAAGTTTTTTGTTTTCAGCGGTTTTGTTTTGGTTTTTTCTTTTTTCCCAGTAGCTGTATTAACTGCACTTCTGAAATGGGGATTAAAAAAGAGAATGTAATGGATTAGCTGCTTTATTCTTAAATACTTCAATCGCTAATTATCTAAAAGGTCTCAAAAGAAAAGAGATTAGTGTACCTATGCAATATTAGAAGTGTTTGTTTTGTGTATGATAAAGGAATGTAAATTGACACTCGTGAAGTAAAATGAATATTTGTATATGTAGATGTTACGTGTCTATTGATACATTTAAAATACCTTTAAAAACGCTATAAAAATAAATGCTATAAAAAGAGAAATGCTATTAAAAAAAAAGTTTCGTACACATAGAACTATTTGGAGCATGTGTGTTTGTTTATATGTGTATATATGCGCATACACAGAACACAAGTCAGAATGCTGGCAAAAAATCAGGAGAAACTGCAGAAAACTTCTGTCCAAGGTTCATATAGCATAGGCCTCTATGTAAGAAACCAGTTCTGCTAGTTCTGTAGTTTGTACTGCTGTCTTGGTGGGTTTCATAGATTTGTTTTGGTTTGTGGATTTTTGGCATTTTGGTGGGGTGTTGGTTTTTTTTTTTTTTGAGGTGGGGGTTTGGACTGTGTGGTGGTGGTATTTTTTGGGGGGAAGGGTTTATGTTTAGTTTTTTAATATTACACATAGCGTAAAAGGCCAGTTGAATTTGACATGTTCCTCTTTACATAATGAGTAAAAATTGGACATAGACTGCTTCAGGGAAGAAAGAATTGAGAACCATATTTCACTATATCACTATAAATACGGCACTGTATAAAATACTGCAGAATCTTATTGTATACTTGAAATGGGGTGTGGTTTTCTGATGGGATTTTTTCTCTAATCCACAATTTAAAAGTTGTTTTGTTTTTTTTTTTTTAATTTAGATATTGGTAACTTTGAATTACAGACTCCTAATTTCTAAAAGGAATTGTGTTATTTGATAGGACTTGAAAACTGTTCTGCGCCTAAATCACACCAAATGAAGGAGAATGGAATTGGAGACCCCACTAATCAAAGGACTCATAAAAAACTTCAGACAGATAATTCAGCATTCAATAGAAGCCATATTCAAGCTAGTGGTGGTAGAGGTGCAGGTATGTATTACCTACTCCTGTCCCTGAAAAAAAACCAGAATGTATTCTGTTATGAAATACTTCAGTTGATAGCATTTCAGATATATGTTGGCCTCTGGACTAGAACTGTTTCTAAAGACAGAATTCTATCGTTGACTTGAATGAATCTTGGAATCTCAGCTAGTGTTTAAGTTTTATCTGCCATGGAATGTTAACTTTTCTTGAGAACTGTAAATGCAAGGGTTTTTTTATTACCCCAAATTATTCCTGTACTGAATAGTTCCTTTTGTTAGCTCCATTGTGTGGAGTCCTTGGAGATACCTACATGTACCTACTTGTTTTGTTAATTTGTGTTATGTAATTAATTAGCCTTTTTAAATAGGAGTAATGTTAAAAACATGGTACATAAATGTATTGACATGTTTTGGTGATTAATAACTTTTCAGTAATGATCTTTGACAAAATGTATTTTTTGTAGCTAAGTTAGGTTATAGCAATCAAAAGGACAAGCTAAAGGACATATCCAGAGAGTGTGCTCAGAAAGCTGCTGATATGAAAAACTTCTCATCTTTACGGAAAGATGCAGACAGAGGACCAAGGAAAGAGTCTGGGAGACAAAGAGGTACATTCTAAATATGACCAGAGAGTCAATGGGTTAAATATCTGTAAGAATCAATACTATCTATGCAGATTTTAAAATAATCTCCTTAAAGAGACACCGCTCTAGGATTAGAATTTATCTTTTTTTGGTGTTCTAAATGTACTGAATTTGTTGAGATGTTGTTACAGTACTTACATTTATTACACTATCAGCAACATCAGTTAAAAATTAATGAGAACTTTAATGGAGCTTTTTTCTTTTCTTTTTTTTTCTTCCCTTCTAAGATTTGATGGGGGAAGATCATGCCAGTGTTAAGTCGGGGTCTCCTCCAGTTGGAAACGGTCTTAGACACTGTGCTGATCAACGCATACACAGCAGCCAGGGAAGAGGCTCTTACAAGCATGACAGTGCACCTCACCAAGCAAAGCTTTCTGTACAGGTGATTGGATCAAATAAAACAGAAGCTTGTCCTTCCGGGGAGAAACCAGTGATAAGGACCCGGACTGATGGTGTCACTGGCTATGATACAGATGCCAGTCAAGACTCTAGGGACAAAGGAAGTATCAGCACCAGAAGCAGAAGTAAAGGTTGGAAACCTATGCGGGAGATGCTAAATGTAGACAGCATTTTCAGCGAGACTGAGAAAAAACAGCATAGCCCAAAGCACAAGGCAAATCTGAACAGTAAATCTAAGCATGAAAAGGAGCAAAGCTTTAGCTATTGGCCAAAAGAGAACCAAATCCAAAAGGGTTTAATGACTATATATGAAGATGAAACAAAACAGGGTACAGGAAGTCGAAGTTCACTGGATTCAGAAGGAAAAGGGAATGCTGAAAAAAGCAAAGGATTTACAGAGAGAAAAATACATGGTGATAACTGGCAAAATCAGAAGACAGAATCTGGATATGAAAGCAGCGATCATATCAGCAATGGATCTGCAAATCCAGACTCACCTGTTATTGAAGGAATCAATCCTTCAGATGTCAAGAATGTTAGAGAAAATGCTTTCTGCAGGTAACACTAATGCTCTTAGAACTTACATAGATGGTGTTTATAGGTGAAGTAAGGTATTACAATGTTGTGTTTCAAAACATGTTAAGATAACGTGCTTTGGAACTTTGTATGCTTGAGGTCAGGTATGTAGAAAGCTAGCGGTATGTCTAGAAACAAAGGTGTAGATAAGCAAGTGTTAAGTTTATGTTCACTGAGTCTGCAACACTAGTTCCCTTTGGAAAGCACTGAGCTCCATTGTTACAGTGCTGAGCCAGAACTGCTAAGCCCTGACTGGGGTCAGGGTGTTGGACTTTAAAATAATTGCTACAGTTATTGAATTGCAAGGTTTTAGACTGTGGCCATATGTAATGGGATACAAGTGTCTACATAAGTGGTATCTTTAATAGTTGTACAGACCCCTGACAAGGAGATGGGAATGGCAGTAGGTGAACATGATACAGAGTTACTAGTCATTGTTCTGAAATTCAGTTTTCTAGGACATCTCAGGTGTATATATTCATCACTTCATTAATTTATTCATCCATTTGAAAGAAATCTTTCAAAAAAAGTGTAAAATTACTATAACTGTCCAAAAACATAGTTAATAGCCAAATTTTATTAATCTACTGAGAACTGATGTATGCTAGTAACAAGTATGTTGCCTAAAGACATTGTGGAGTGTCTGTGAACATGCTCATAACTGGACATGGTCCTGAGCAGCCTGCTGTAGTTGACCCTGCTTGAGCAAGGAAGGTTGGACTAGATGATCTACAGGAGTCCCTTCTAACTTAAATAATTATGTGGTGCTGTGAAATACGAAGTTATCAACCTTCCACATGGTGTTTCCTGTACTGGGTTTCTTAAACTGCATGTGAAACTTAATTCCTACTAGAAGTCATATATTCTTCTTTTGAATCTTATTTATATCCATTAAATGTAAAAGCACAGTTGAGACACCAAACCTAGTCACACAATTGCTAGATTTAAGCAAATTTTTGGATGTATATTTTCATTAGAAGTTATTTAAATAACTTTTAATGTGGTGAAAGAGAACAGCATATACCTGGAAATGAAAAGGCTCTGACTTCTCTAAAAATCTTAAACCAAAACAAAACAACTTTCATTATCAAAATACAAATGGGTTCCTAGAATTTTCAGAAAAATTTTTATACGAGTGGTAATTAGAGTTGACTGGCCATACCCACAGGCTGCCTTCTTACCTTCCATACTTTGTTTTATAAAAACAGAAAATACAAGGGAATTACATGAAAGTTCTTTTAGAAGGTGGAAAAAAAGTGTTTTGTTTTCTTTCCCAGTTCTTCCTATTTCACTATTTTTCTCATTTTTCTGTACTTTCAATAACAAGAGTTTCTTTTGTTTTATCTTAATTGAAAAATTGCCACTCTATCTTCTCTGATATACTGTTGGAGAAGCAAGGAATTGACAGGGTGTTTGCCAGCTCCATATCTGGATTGGTAAGGCATGCTTGTTACTTATCTAAACCAGCAAGACATACTAAATCTGCTGATTTCACTTTTTCCCCTTTCCTCTTGGATTAGCTGCTGGAATTTTCTAGTTCTCTTCGAGTCTGATAAAAAGTCTTAAAATGAAAATCGCTAGGAATGAAAGACCTAAGTGACAATTGCAAGAATGCCTTTTGTTGTCACAACAAAGTATTAATGAATTGCAGAATGTTTAAGTAGGGAAATGGACAAGATAGAATGCTAGCTAACAGGTTACATACTTAAGATATTGATACTGATGAGATGCTGGCATTTTTTGGAAACTTGAGCTTGTTTTAAGATATGTTTAACTTTGAAATATTCAGGGTACAGAACTATTAAAGCTGAAAAATGTTTCAGATGTGGGTGATATGATAAATTTGAAACCATATAGTACCACATGAGTGGTATTCTTTTGCCACAATAAAAGCGACAATTTTAGGTAAAGCCTACAGATAAATTTGAAATTGACCACTGGTATCTGTTCTGTTTGAAAACTGCTAGAGAAAATGGGTATTCAAATCCTCAAACTTTCTTGGTGATCTCAGTTAAAAAGCACTTAATAACATTTTATGAAATTCTTCAGTTTACAGTGGGGAAAAAAGTGCAGTTGGTGGTTCTTTCTCACAGGTGACATGTCATTTTTCTGCTGTTGACAACTCTGGGAATCAGCTCTTTTTATTAAGCAGGCTGATGTAATACCTGCATCAAGAAAATTTGCTTTTCAGATGCTGTATTTTGGGTATCTTGCTGTTGTAATCTAGAATAAGACCGGGATGAGTGGGTGTCCAGTTTCCAGAATGAACTGAGAACACCAGCCTCACACTGTATATTTTTTGTCTGTTCTTATTGAAGTATTCAGGTCATGCTAAATTTCTCTGTATCAGCACAGCCTGTTAACATGTGGCAGTGGTGGTGAAGTATTAAAGTGCCATCCCTGCTGTTCTGTGTATCTTCTGTGAAGTTTGTATGTGTTAGTAAAAAATGTGACAATGATGATAACAAGAGTCAGTTTTGCATAGGCAAAGTTTTTACACATTTATGCACTTAAGGTGGTAAAGGTTGTGATCATTCATCATTGATTTATGCCTTCAAATTGATTGTATGCTTCTTTTACAGTGAACAGAACTTGCCAACCAAAAAAACTGACAATGTGTTACATACCCAACAGAGAAGAAACTTTTATGGTAAGGACTTTTAACTTGTATCAGGAATATACCTTGTACTTGTATAAGGTACCTTATACTTGTACTTATTCTTTATACTTGTGTCAGAAATATAAGGAATATACTTGTATAAGTTTTCTAAAACCAATTTAGATCTAACAAAATTTAAATACTAGCTTAATAATATCACAAAAGAGATGAACAGATTCCTGATCTGCCTTTTGTAATTCATAATTTTTCTGCATAAAGGAATGTCAGATTTTGTTCTTATTCACGTTTTTAGCCTCTTCAGTGAGTTAAGACTGATAGATAAAGATGGAAAGTGTTCATACCCCATCTTGGGCCATTTTGATGGAAAAGTGATAGAGCAGCAGTTCAACAACTCACTTTTTTTAGGGGCATTTAAAGTGCTCTGTTCCACAAAGCACCTTAATTTATTCAGTTTCTCTGATTTCTTGCAGAGCCAATATACAGTGTAAATGGCTTCCTAGCTATCTGCCATGGGTTCTCAAATAAAGGAGTTGGGTTTTTTCAGTGCCCTACCATCATGTAAAGAGAATTGTTAATGCTATGATGATTGCAGCAGTAGCAGTTCCCTATGTAGGTGCTAGGTCATCAGTATGTGTTTTGAGAGTTTACCTGTTCTTAGCATCTCCTTTTCAGACAGCAGTGACAGCATTCAGTGTGCTGAATCATGTAGAAGCATGACATGTCTCCCAAACAGTTGTTTCACATGACTTCTAGCATCAAAGTGACAGGCTGAGTGATTTATTTATTTATTTTAGTGCTTGGATCTGTTTTAGATACAGTATTTTTGTGTGGAAAATGCAAGTATCATTTTGGGAGGCCCTAGCTGTTTTATATAAATTGTTAGGTAATCAGAATACAAGTCTTCTTGCCACAGTGGTCCTCTTCTGGTGTGTTTTGTTACAAAGCATTTTCTCTCTAGGTTGGTAGAGCAGTTTGTCCTTCCTTGTGTGTGTGTCATGTGCCACTGCCTGTTCAGGAAGTGGCGGGTGCGTAACTACTTCTGGCTGGTATAGGTTCTCTGTACAAAAAATAAAAACACTTGTTCCCCAGTATTGGTGATTTTACTGAGGTCTCTAGTCACCTGACAAGGGGCAACTGAAAGAGGGTATATTTACTGAAAGTTTTAAACTGAAAGAGGGTATATTTAGAATAGACATTGGGAAGGAATTTTTTATGATGAGGGTGGTGAGGCACAGGTACAGGTCCAGAGAAAATGCAGATGATCTGTCATTGGAAGTGTTAAGGCCAGGGTGGATAGGGATTTGAGCAAGCTAATGTAGAAGAAGGTGTCCCTGCCCACAGCATTAGGGTTAGACTAAGGGATTCTTAAAGGTCCCTTCCAACCCAAACCCTTCTATCATTCAATGATTGTGAGATTTTTGCATGATTCTATGCTGGTGTAAAACATGCAGTAAAATTAATTTTCACTGGCCTTAATTGGTGTGGTTTTGGGTTTTTTTTTTTTTCTTTTAATCCAATTGAAATTATTAAATGTTAATCTCCATTTCTGTTGGTTAAATTCTGCTTTCAGAACATATGTCTCAGTTTAATGTTTTTGTTTTAGGGTTTGTTTTTAGCAAGCATGTTCCTTTCCTGCCCCTCAAGCCAAAATAAAAAAGAACGATAGTAATTTTGTTCCCTCCCTGTGTTTTTTCCAAAAGCATTTCCACAGACTTTCTTGGTGAATACTCAGGAAGATTTTTTTTTAATGTCTGGGTGAACTGTGGTACCATTTGTTTTTCTTCAAGATATGAAGCAGTATCCGCAAGAAACATTTATAATAAGGAAATCTCTTTCCTCTCACATAGTAATATGTTTGTTGGTTTTTTTATAAAATTGATAAGTGCCTAGGCATATAAATATTACAGGTCAGCATGGGACCAGCCAAAATTGTTATTGACTGTTGCTGGAACAATGGAATGGGGCTTGTACAAAGAGGTGCAATAAATGTCAGGCCACTTCCCCAGGAAATGTTTGATTTTTATAGATACTATACTTATTTGAAAAGAATGCACAATATAGTTTCTTTTAAGACTTGAATTGGAGGGAGGTGTGTCATACCACTCATTGCTTCTGGAATTATTGCATTTATTTTTTGGTTGTAGAGAGAGCACTAATTTTGTATTCATGTTTTTTGGCAACCATAACAACAACAAAAAAAAAAAAGAAACAAAAAAAACACCAGCAAAATTCGTATTGCAAAGATCTGGGTTTGGGTGACATTGATTCTGCTTCAGTTCTCTACTATACTTACCAATGGAGAAAACCCCACATTTGAGTAGCAAAAAGAAGGAAAAAAAAATGCATAAAGGACTCCGTTGGAATCGGAAATAAGTTCAATGTTTGAGCTTGATAATGAGCAATCTCTGGAGACAACCATATACTTTACTTCAGTATACTTAGAGCTTTCAACATGCATTGTCTATTTTCTTTAAGAAAATGTGTAGCGATTCCAGGTGATCCTTGGAGTTACCATAAAACATTGATGATAAGATCCCATCTATTCAGTTATTCTAATTCAGTAACTATTGAATAGCTTTGTAACAAAAAAGTATGTAGTTAAATTACATGTCAAGTTCTCACGTATGAGCGTATCTTGGAATAAAGTGATTAATGGACTGAAAAGATATCTGAAGAATTTGAAGAAATTTCACGAGTGCGTGAGGTTACAGGTGTATTTTGGCTCAGGTTTTTTGGTTACCTGAATGTCAGGACACCTTTAGCAAGGGCAAATAGTACTTTTTTACAGGTGTTAGTTGTATTACCTTACATTATGTATCTCTGAATGTTATGAATAAAACATGAATTGGTAGGTAAATACCAGGCGGCCTCACAGAAAATAAGATAGAAATGCCTAATCCTTTCTGAGAGAGGAACAGAATGTAAGAAATCTTTGTTAGCTTCTCAGGGCAACTTGAAAAAATATCTCTGAGTGGGTTTTTTATAAGGAAAAGTTTTGTTCAGAAAGAATGTTGAAATCCAAATTATGCCCACCATTTGTATGACAGTGCTTTATTGTTTCACTGCTTTTAACTGGAGATGAATAAGTCAGTTCAGCAGTTGGGGAATAAAACATTGTTAGAGCATTATAAAGATAGTAACGTTGGATCACAGAGTGGTTTAGGCAGATGAAATGTCTGCTTCTTTCTCTGGTAGTAAATAGTAAATAACTGTAGTAATGAAACAGATGTCCTGCAAGGCCAGTCCCTAATTTGTGCGATCAAATTTTCACAGGAAAACTTGGATATTCAGTAAGCAGATGTAATAGCTTAAATTTATACTAATGAGGTAGTGGTTTTAAAGTTTGATGAACCTGTTGAGGTGATTTTTTTTAATTTGTTTATAAAGAACATGTGGCGTAAACAGTGAGAGGGCAAAACTTTGAAACTCATATCTTCAAGTTGAAGAAAGATGACTAATTCTTGGAAGTTGCGAAGGGCCATAGAACTTTTAAATGGATTTTCAGAGCAATATCTGTGCTAGTTATTAAGGATCATTTTCAGTCCTGAAGTGATTTTGGTGGTTTTCATGACAACCCTCCCCAATTCCAAAGGTACAAGCGCCTTAATGAAATTGCCACTCAATAAAAGGCATTGCTTTTGGGAAGGTTAAGAGGGTAGGAGGGGGAATAAAATCCTAGAAGCCCCGTTTTCTAGATTCAGCTCCCCTCCCCCAAGGCTCAGAGAACTTCATTCTTGAGCTAACTTGTCAGTACAATAAGCACTGTGGTTAAAATTGGCCAAGTGCTGTTGGCCTCCTATTTAAGATGCAGTATTAAAAGCTGCCTGTTCAGTGATCTCAAAAGAAGGTATACTTGGAATCAGTGTCTTAAATTAAAGCTGCTTCCCCTTGAAAATAAATGCAAAATTTTTTCTGTAATATTTCAAACCCAGACTTTTTCCCATTAATAATTATTCAGTTGAATAGTATGAGACAGCTCCAACTGAAATCTAGAATCATTCTGAAGCTCTGGTGAATATGTAAAGAAGAATCCTAATTGCCTTCTTTTATTTGTCACTTCAGAAAACCCCACAAACAAGTTAAAATTCTAAAAAAGAAAACTTACCGTCTTAGGAAAACCATACATTTATATTAATGATTTAAAATAATGCAAATATACCTAAGAAAATCTAGTTTTTATCTTTATAGTGCAGTCAGTGTATATGATCTGTTTGAAAAACTTAGTAGAGAATTAAAGCACGGGGCTACTTAATTTACTTAAAATGAAGCAGAAATAAATGCTTTTGGGAGTGTCTTTAAATGATTAAATATTTTGGTAAAAAATTAAAAAAATAACCACCAAAAAAAACCAACCCTCTAATACAAGTTTCAAGATTCCCAAATGTAATTAAGCAGCCCATGAAGATTGAAATGTAAAGTACTCTCACATTTCCAATTGACTTAATTCATGTGAGAAGTTTACAATCTAAAATAGATGATGCAAAGGTTCAGAACTATGTTTTAAAACTAAGAGCTGATGAACTTCTTGAGACAGCCAGGTCAGAGTGAAGGGAAGGGTGTTCCTTGGCAACTGTTGTTTCACTTCAGAACTTACTTAAATGCTTGCACACATGCAGATACGTACCACCCCACCCTGTAAAAAAACACCAAAAACCAAAAAAAACAAGTGAAACTCACATTTTAGTCACCTTCAGATGTTTAAAGTCATGGAAAAAAAAGCAATGATGAATATATAAAAATGTTTTGCAACTGAATGTTGCTCCAAACGAACAGTTTCTTGAGCATAAGGATTTTTATTGGTTTTTTTTCTCTCCTAAAGATGGTCACTGGTTTGGTGTTATGTTTTGTTTTGTTTGTGTTTTTTTTCAAGGTAATATTCTATTTTGGACAAGTTGTAGTGTGTTTATTTTCTTGTAAGGATGGTGAAGCACTGGAATGGGTTGCCCAGGGAAGTTGTGAATGCTCCATTGCTGGTGGTGTTCCAAGGCCAGGCTGGACAGAGCCTTGGGTGGCATGGTTTAGTGTGAGGTGTCCCTGCCCATGACAGGGGGGTTGGAACTGGATGATCTTAAGGTCCTTTCTAACCCTAATTATTCTATGATTCTTCCCTTGTAAATACTTGTAAGTAGTACACCTTGTATTTTTTATTGGAAACTTGCGAAAGAAAATAATTCTCAGGTAATCAAAAGGACAGGAAAGATGGGACTAAAACATATTGGAAGGAAATTTAATACTGGGGTGGCGGTTGGTCCTGTTTTTTTGGTTCCCTATAACACTGAGCTTTGCAGATGTTTGGAAATAAATGTTCTGTATGTGTAAGTGAAGATATTAGAGGAGAACTTGTCTTGCCTGCCTTTTGGCTATAGAATGGCTGTTAATCTTTTGAAATTCTAGATTGGCTATTCAGATGTGAAAATAGATGTTCATAAATCTTTAGAGCAGATTGGTTTGTATTTCAGGAAACAGTTATGCTATATTTATTGGTAAGCTTCTTATGACCCATTGATAAGGGTATCAGTCACCAGCTGAGCTTAGTGCTTGTGTGTCCCATATTTAGGTTTGCAATGAACCTAGAGCCAAAATTCCCAATCGCATCTGCGTCTGATTTTAACCATGCATGGATAGCCTGTCAGCAGAAGAGAAAATAACACATCTATTTTTAAGTTAGCTGGAATTCTGGAGGCACAAACCACCTGGTATCGCTGAGCAGCTTTGGCTGAATGCGTGCGGTGGTCACACCAGAGACAGCTGACCTTTGCTGAGACAGAGATGTCTCCTCCGGACTAGCTTGCACTGCTGCCTGTTGGGAGCTCCTCCTTAGGAGCTTGGCTTTTGGAGTAAAGATAAAATTAATATGTGTTCTCTTTGCATCAGGTAGTTTGGAGAATTAAGGCGCAGTTGTATGGGTAATGTATTTGTGGTTGCTCTATAGATGTACTGTCCTATAACAGTCAATACATTCAGAGTCTGAAGGTTAAAAGCACTAGCTTTGGACACTGTTAATGTAGCAAATTATTTAACTAATTAATTCCTAGGACTGTATCATAACATTGGGATAGAAATTAAATACTGAATTGTAAATAATCACAGGAAATAATGTGTCAGAGCCTGTGCCTTTTTTTTTATTATTTCAGTAAAGTGATTTACACATGATTAAAATCTGTAGCAGGATGAAACATTTTCAATTTGAAATATTACCTTGATGTTAGTTACCTCTGATGCTGTGGGCCACTGGAGCAGTTTCGAGCTTTCCTTCAGATGAATTGCTTGTCCCTTGCCAGTTTCACACAGGCTCATTCAGTAACAATATTTTCCAATAAGTATTCTTTCTAAGGTTGTAGTATTGTTCATCATGCTGGGATAGCAAGATTTTTTTAATGTTTTTTTTTTTTTTCCTCCTCATTTAAAGGCTCAAAGGAAAGCCAGAGGAAAGGCTTTGTCTCTTACGCTATGTGCTGTATTAGCCTCTACAGCCTGTCTTGTTTGTTGAAGATTTAGTGTCTTTGGTCTTTTGCCAATTAAAGATAAGACAGATATTGACTCTGAAAGCAAGCATCGCCCAGCAGCACCACCCGAAGTTTTTAGTTTAGTTCTTTTCTGTTGTTGGGGTTTTGACTTGTATGTTCACAAGTCAAGTTACAAGACTTTATTTAAACTTGGGGAAATAAGTAAATTAAAATATTTGATCTTGATAAGGTTACATAATTTAAGAATAGGTACAAAATTTAGGTTGTGCTGATGAAAGTGTGGAACAGTGTGTGTTACCCCATTGGAAACTCAGAGAATACTGAATACGAGATTATTCTATTAGAAATTGGGCAATGCATGCTGCCTTTTTTATTTTCTATGTTTTGAAATAGGCTAAGTAGTTATCTGACTCTAGTCTAGATGTACATAAAATAAGACTTCTTTGAATTGCTTCAGAACAGGTGGCTCATTCTAAATGCCCAGCTATTGCATTAGGAAGACTTGTAATATTTGTCTCCAAACGAATAGACCATTGCTTGTCACTTGCCAAGAGAGTGTTTTATTCTATGTGTTGTTGACATGGATACTTCAGTGCTTCCTTTTATTTCCTGTTAACTAGAAGCTGCATTGTTCAGAAATTGTGTGTTTTTAAGGAATGATTCTTTGTGAATAAAAGGAGCTTCTGGAATGTGAGTGTAATAGTGCTGGCCCAGGCACACTCATACTGTGTGTTTAGAGCACATGACTGAGTGTGCTGTCTGTCTGCTCAGCATGTCTGTGAACTTTACAGTTTGCTGTAGGCTTGGTTTTAATTGGTTTCAAAGAATGCATTTATTCAATAAACAAACAAGCCAACAAAACCCAAGCACAAACCCAACCCACAAACAACAAAAAACCCCCACCCCCTAATCGCTGGACTATTTGTCCCATTTAATTATAATTACATGATATGAAATTTCAGAAATAGTAAATAGTTTTTATTTTGTAATTTAAATTACTCTGCATGTTTGAATAAACATGCTTTTATAAAAAGCTGCTTTTGATTTTATTAAATGTTAAGATGATCTTGGAAACATGAATACAGGACTTCTAAGTTGTGGTAATTGCCTATATTCTGATAAGAAAAAAAAAATCACCAAACAACAGCAAATTTTCTTATTTCCTTCAGATTATTTTGGATGAATATAAGATTTTACCTTATGTGACAGATTGTCTTCAAAATGGTTATTTTGACCAGTGTCAACTCTTGAAAGGAATTAATTGTCCTGTTACTTTGTGGTTTGCTTTTGTAATATCTGAGGAATTACCAAGGAATTGGACTGTATTTCTGCTGATTTTGAAAGCATTTTTTTTCTACCCCCAGACTTGAGGAAAGACCAGGTCAATTCGGAAGTTAACTACAGACCTCATGTTAATTCCCCAACAGAATTATATCTGCAGGTGCCCAGTCCTTCAGTAAAGAGGTAACTAATGCTGTCATTAATTTACTGTGTAATAGTTTAAGAATTCTGTTATGTGATAGTAATCAGTATTAAACATTCAAGTGTTAAGATATTGACTATTTTTGATACAGCACCTTTTTTTATTTTATATGATTGATAAGGCTAAATGCTCTCTCTGTCAATGGAATCAAATAGCTAACACTCTTTTAAACCATCTTAGCAGAGCAAAGGGGTTTAATAGTTTTATGTTTTTACTTTAATATACTGCAACGGGCAGTGATTAACTTATTTATGATTAGAGCAGTAACCCCATGAAATCTTGAGAAGTTTGCCTGGAAGGGGAGGAAGAGGTGATTTCTGTTTGGAAGCTGCTGCTATATATACCAGTTGTTTCTAATTTGAACTAAAAGTGAAGAATCTAAATACAAATTTGGCACCCAAAGGTAACATCTAATATTTGAAAAGTGGATGTATCAGTCTGAGTCAGAGATGTTTTGAGGAAAGCAGGTCATTTTTGATGTAGTTCTAAATGTGGAAAGAGTTTTTCTTGCCTTACAGATATTGATGCTCTTGCAGACATTTTCTGGGGCACTTTACATTTCAAATGAAAGAAACTTTGGAGTGATTTAATACAACTTTTAATCAAATGGCTGCATGTTGAGCTGATTCCAGTTCTCTAGTCAGATGGAATATTTAAGCAGTGTTAACAGGGCGGTCTTTGAAAAAAAAAATCCTTGGTTTATAGGAGCTCTTTCATATGTTTTCATGGATATTTATATCTTGTGTGGTTTTGTATTTTAGAGCTGCAGTGCCTGAGACCAATAGGAAACTTTTCCCATCGTCAGCTCTACAGCCAATTCTTAAAGACGTTGTTAAGTCAGAAAGCAGAAACAAGTCAAGCGAACAGAATTCTTTAGAGTGGCTTAGTCCAGACAAGTTAGAGAAGGTCAGCGTGCCATTATATTGTGCAGATGGCATATCCCACCCCTATGCAGAAAATGTCTGTGGAAGGAAGCTGATGAGCAACGACTCTCACTGCTCTTCCCAGCCGCAGCCGCATCACGTAAGAATGTTTGGTCCCAAGGTGGGGTTGTCACCCTGTGTGCCACAGAACGTATCAGAAAGGCCCACGGTGTTTCCCTCTCACAGTGAGCATGCTGGGCACCCACTCCGAAGGGTGGATGCTCCTTGGGTGCCTGAAGCAGTGTACCAGAATCTTCCTCCACCTTTACCACCAAAGAAGTATGCTCTGAATACTTTTCTAGTATCAGAAAACAACTTGGCCGCCAATACAAAGTCGACAGAGGTGTTGCAAAACAGTCCGTTGAGGCAACCGGGTACACCTTTAAAATCTGGATCAGAAGCAACCATTTTTACAAACGAACAAAGGCTTAAAGAACCATTTCAAGGGAATGAACTGTTTGTTCATAAACCGGATTCTCCACCTCACTTATCAGTTAATGATTTTTGGACTGTGTCTGAAAACTTTTTGAAGACAGGATCTCGTCATACAGGACCAAGTGCTGGCTATGTGGATGGAAATGATAGTGTATCCCTAACGACTTATTTTTCAGTAGATAGTTGTATGACTGACACATACAGGATGAAATATCATCAGAGACCCAAGCTGTATTTTACAGATAGTGGAAGCTTTCACAAAGAAAAGCATCCCCCATCAACTGGAGTAGAACTGAATGTTACTTACCATGCTGCTCTTGAGCCCAGGCATTCCACATCAGAGCAACGGTACAAGACAAACATAGAAGGTGTACACTGCAGTAGATAGTCTTAAAAAAAGAATACCGGGATGTGACTTTGGTATTTCATGTAGCCTGTAAGTGGGCACAGACATTGAGAGGCTGTGTGATAACTATGTACCGAGTTTACTGTACTTTGGAGTCATGACTGTCTAAATGAATATGCAGATAGAGGTGAACAGAGGAGAGGTGCTAAACTTACGGTTCTTTGTTACTCTGGTTGCCTTAATGCTTGCCTTTGTTACTTAGCTTGTCTTTTACACTTTATACTAAAAACGGTCCCTTTGAGTGTATGCATCATACAGCAGTGGAATCAACTAGATGTTACTTTTTGTAACAAAATTTAGTAAGTTGCATTTTAAAAAGTGTTCCTTTGGACTGTGGTCACTATGTGCATAGACTAACAAAAGGGATAAATATGCTACCATGTATAATGCAATAAATGTAGTTATAATTGAGCAGTATTTGTCCTGATAGATGGTAGAAGGTGACATGGGGCTTTTTCAGCTGACTTCTCTGAGAGTATGTGCTTTCACAAACTTTAAAGTGTCTTTAATACAAGTTTACCCAGATAATGTCAAAGTTTTTATTTGGAAAGCCTTAACAAGAATTCTTCAGAAACAGTTGTTCTGTTTTGCAAGTGTTAAGTAAGATTTTTCAAAAGGAATTCAAGAAAGCTGCAGAAATAGCCTGTCCTGTTAGTACACCTGCTTTGTGTTAGTGTACATTTTAAAACACATCAGATTTGTTCACCCTATAAGCTATATATACTTATTAAATTAAATTTAACCACAGAAACTACAAACTGATACAGAAGAACAGGATGCCAATTTTAAAATAGTTACCATGCAAATATGAAAAGTTAATTTTGTAAGGTTTTAGATATATTTGCTACTTATGTTCAATTCTGATTTATTCTACTATTGCATGTAAAGTCAGTGCTGCTATTTATTGAACTTCCTAGCTCTCTTTCCAGCTTGACATTTTGAGCAATGTTTAATGGAGGTCAGACACTTGATTTTACTGATGCTTTTTCCTATGCAGAGTACTCCCACACACACGTATGTTCTGTACTGGCAGATCAGGCTGTCTGAACCTGCAGCCATTTAGGCTGCAGTGGCTGAGGGGGCTAGAAAAGCGAAGGTTCCTCTCCATCTGCTCTAGCACTCTGCCCTGCAGTTTTGACAGCTCTGGCATTTGCCGTGTCTTTTCTTAACCTGCTTATTTCACTAACAAAAGTGGAGGATTTATTTGGCTTTTATTTGGTTAAATAGGTCCACAGAACTATGCATTTTGTTCTGAGGCCCAGGACGTGGCCCAGTGACAGCTGGGGAAGCAAGCAGCAGCCCTGGCTGTTCAAAATTACCTGGTGTGTGATGTGGTGTCAGAGGGAGGGCCTTAAGAGTTCTGTTTAAGTCTTATAACACTGAACAATATGTAATTTCATGTCAGCAAAGACTGACACAATCTAAAGACTAAATTTTGCAATTTCATATTAGTGTTAACTTCAAGTGCTGCTGGTTACATCTGAACATCAATGCCTTTTTGTTACGAAAATAATGCAAGAAAGTTAAATATGCGTAAGAAATGCGTACACTTGCACTGTTAGAAAAGCTTTTTTACATTTATAAACCTTATATACCTTATATGAGTTTTACTGCTTCAACCAAATGTTAGTAATTGTTTAGCACAATTGTCCAGGGTAGATATCTGAACAGTAGCTTTGGATGTTCTGTGTCAAGGTCAGGGTTGGGTTGGTTTTTGTTTTGTTTTTTCTTTTTTAAACTACATGTAACTTATAGTAGAACTGGAACATAATATATGCAAGATAATCTCAGATTAATCTTATTTCTATCTTGGTCAATCGTTGTAGCACTTTGGGGAGGGGCTGGGAGGAAAATCTAGGATTTGTAGTGCAAATAATTACGCATGTGTAGGTGTGGCTGCTGGTAAACTGTAAAAAAGCCAACAACTTTAAAAAAATATCCTTTTATAAGCAAATCAGTTGAATACAGAAAAAGAATCCTGAAAATGTATCGACTTGGAAGATTCCTAATTGTAGTATTTTTGAGATATTTCAAAACCTGTAGATTAAACTTTTCTAATTCATCTAGCAACGTTACACACTATGCATAGCCAGTTAAATAGAACTGTCCTCTGATACTTGTGTAAAAATAAAGATTACTGGCGTTTGTAAATAATGTAAAATTTGTAAAATGTTTTGAAAAAATCTTTTATTTGAAATGAAAGTATTTTTATGTATGAATAGCACAGCAACAACTGTGGACACTTATTTTTAAACATGCATAGCAATGTTCAGACTTGTGTACAATGAGCAATATGAATGCCCATTACCAGTACATTTGGCTTCCAGTAAGCACAACTGGTAAACATCTTTTTAAAGTAGCTGTAGTAACATAGGTGTATTTCCACTCTCCTTGCTTTGCTTGAACTGATCTTACCAGACAACTTTGTGACCCATGTTTACCAGGTATTTAATTAAATAGAAAGCTAATTGAGGCACCTTTGTTTTTATATTTGACTCTGCACTCCATGTATGTATGTATGTATGTACTTAATAGTTGGTAACTAATATGTGATAACTCGTTTTAAGTTTCCTAGGGTGCCTGTTTATTTTTTTATAAATGTTCCCTTCCGGCTATAGATTTGTATAAGAGCCTAGACAATTTTTGTAACAGTAAAGACATTAACAAGTCTTGTAACTGATATATTTTTCAGTCTTTAGAATTATTTTCTTGCAAAGTCCTGCTTGTTCAAACTATCAGATAAAAATTAAAAATACCTTTCTCTCCTGTTCCTTTTGTATTCCACAGTTAAAAAAAAAAAAAAAAAAAAACCAACAAAAAAACCCCAAAAAACTAACCAAACAAACAAAAAAACCCTGAAAAACTGGAAATACGGCTTTCCAGAGCTACATTTCTAAATAGCGACAGATTGATACTGCTACTAATGTGGAGATGATGGTTCAGTTACTTCAGAAGTTGAATTTTACTGTTTGAAAAAAATTTATTTCTTTACAGAAAGCTAACTAGGTTTATATCTATGAAATACATAGGGCAGTCTTAATTCCATAATCCTACAGCCTTGGCTAACAACTGATTAACTAGTTACACAAGCTGTTTTGCTACCTTATGCTTTATTATGGATAAGTTAAATGTGCCTTGGTGTATATATTCACAAGCTTCAAGAGCATATAAAATAGCTTGAGCCCAAAGTACCACAGAGCCTGCATTTCATTAGCTTTAATTTTTTTGAGTTAAGTAAAACCTTGCATGCAAGATCTGGCTGAAGGAGAAAGTTAAATTTCCATTATCTCCTAATAGTTCAGTTTTCTAAAGGATATTTAGACTTACACACCAGTCTTCTGTACCAGAAGAGAAATGGCGCAACAGTACTTCCCTAATAGGCTATTCCCTTGGGATTTCCCTGGTGAAATCATGTTAGGGAAAAAGGGGGAGCAGGGAGGGGGGAAGTGAGCTAATTGTAAAACCTGTTTTTCTGTTGGTGAGAATGCAGTTGCAGTTCAGCACTCTTCCACAACATGAGCCAAGGTCCCAGCAGCCAAGATCATAAGTGCTAGCATCTTAATGGACGCTGAAATGTCAAAAGTCCTGAAATATGCTTCTTTTTTACATTTGTGATAAACACCCAATAACTAGGAATTGTACTTTTCAGAATTAGAAACTAGTATTCACAAGGGAAAAATACTCAAGAAACCTTCACACACACACCCCTTCATCCATAGCTGACGACTGTCTTCTGCAAAACCTGATGAGGTATAAAGCCTGCTCCATGCGTTTAACTACCTACCTCTTCTTCCACTGGAGTATATGACAGACTCCTTGATTTAACACAGTTTTGAAAGTCCCTATAGTGAGACAGGAAATTTTGATGTGCACCTGAAATTTGAAATCTCTGTCCACTTAAAGTCATCTATCGAGGGTGTACAGAAGAGGGTACTTTCTATATCACATGCCAGCTATTCAAGAAGGCTGCCGACAGAAGGTTGCGCCTTTACTCTTTTATTTCGAAGGAAATCAGAACCTGTTTTACCTTAATTAGTGAGTACAGTAGGCTGCTACTGCTGTTAAACAGTAGTATGTTTCAGAAGGCAGAGTAACTGCTGCAGTAGAAACACATAACAGAAAACCAAACAGCATCAAACCTTTATGATTAACTTTCTGAAAGTAAAACAGCTGGGTAAGCTTCCTCCACTGAGGTAAAGGTCTGAGTTCCACAGACTGAAGCTGTAAGAGACGGATTTTATTCTCAGCCATTCTACAGTCTGTCCTTTCAGTTGATTTTATTCAAACTACATGGATGTTCATCTCTGCTTAACAAACCTTTAGGTATGAATTACAAAAGTATAGTCAGCCTGTCATACATGACCTTTAAGACACAGTTCAGAACACAGAAACAGGTTACAGGTAAAAACCTGAACTATAATACTTGGGGTACAGCCACAGATATTGTAATGTATGTACATTACAATACAGATACACATAATGCATGTATGTTTATATGCTTCCTGCATTCAAGTGGAATAGTGTTCCCTGTTGTTTATACTGCACAAACGGGCCTCTTCTTCCTCCGCTTGTTTCTTAAGGTGCATCCTGTGATTAGATAGTGGTCCTACAGGGAACAGAAAAGCCCAGGTTACTTTTGCAGTACTACACAAGTCCTTTCAAAGATACAACAAACATGAGAAAAGCATCAAGCATACTTTCTGATGCAAGACCTGATACTGTTTTTCTGTATTAACACAAACAAGAAAAACCCAGCCTCCTGTTTTGGAATTAATGTTTCTTTCGGGGTATTAGTGTTCTCCAGGCCTTTCGAGGCTGTGCAGGGACAGCCAAGGCTGCTCCCAGGAGCCACTCCCCAACTAGCAGCGGTATCTTCACCCGTGAGCGCCTCGGCGACGCACGGGCCGTCCAACTGCCGGCAGCAGCAGCTCCCCTGAAGCCGGTCACCCCCTGGCCGCCCGCCGGGCCTCCTCCTCCTCCTGCCCAGATCTGGCTTCTCAGCGCAGCACCTGCTAGCTACAGCTCCCGCTAAAAGTTAGGGGTAAGTCCGCGACGGACCGGGAGCTCCCCGCTGCGAGGCGGCCGAGAAGCCGAACGGACGCACCCGCCCCCCCGGCGGCGCCTGACCTGGGCCCGGTATCCTCAGGGCAGCAAGTAGATGACCACGAAGAGCGCCAGGTCGAAGAGAAGGAAAAGCCACAAGTCCAGCCAGTAGGACTGCCCCGACAGCGACACCGCCTGCGCCCGGCCGCCATAGTCCGCCGCGTCCCGCTGCTCCCGCCGCCTCGCCTCGGTCTCCATATCCGGGAGGGTCGCTCCCCGGGGCCGCGATACTCACCGCGCAGGCACCAGCTGTACTTCCGGGTAGGCAGGCAATGGGAGCGAAGCGCACGTATGGCCGTCACGCCCAGCGGTGAACGCCGGCTGGCGCCGCCCGGCGCTGCTCCCCGGTTACCTTCTGCGGAGGGCGGGCGTCGGTGGCTGATGGGGTGCGTTTGCCGTTGTCTCCGCAGTTGCCCCCGTGCCGGGTTGGTGTTTTGGTCCTTCCTGCAAGCACGGCTGCGCTCCTGGGAGTTGCCTCCGCAATGGGTGCTTCCCGCTCACTCCTAAGTGGCTAATGGCGGTGACCTGCAGGAGTGGTACTGTAAAAGCGCTGGACATGGAAGGAACTCCTGCTGCTCTTGCTGGTTCTGGGAGAAGCGTTGCCTGAGGAGGCTGAGTTGGTGACTGGCGTTTCTGTTGTAGTAGTTGTGTACCGCTGATTGCCGCTCCCTGACAGGGCGCTGGGCCGGGGGAGGCAGGTGTGGAGAAAAGCAGGCGGGCAATCCTGCCACACCCGCGTTGGTCCTGTTCTATGAAGCTGTGCTGGAGCTTACCTGGAAATAGACATTCACAAGTTCTTTCTGATACGGTTTCTTGGAGAGCCGATGATGCCTTGGAAGAAACGGAAAGATTGTTTCGAAAATCCTGTTGTGAAGAAGTTGAGGAAAATTCAAATCGTTCCAAGATGTTTTTCTGTCCCTAAATGTTAGGTTGCCTGTGCACCCTCAGCAAACAGGAAAGTTCCTGTAGATAGTGTATACTGTGTGCTTATTTACTCCATACGTTGCTGCATAAGAACTTTAAAAAATCATACAGTTGGACAAATTAAGCTGCATAACCTGATGCCGTACTCATAGTTGGGGTGTACTACGCTCAGTCACCCAATACTCGGCATTGAAAGGAGGGCAGTTATTTTTGTTGTGTTCAGAAGAGAGACCAGCAATTTGGGACTATGCTATAACCCTGCATCCTTAATACAGCTATTAACCCTCTTTAGCCTCATAGTAAAGGAAGAGGTGATACTTGTTGCAGGATCACTACCTGATCAGTTTAACTTCTCTTGAACATGCGCTTAGGGGTAGCTATTTTCTTTAGTAAGTTCTATCATTAGAAATAAGGATAACCTTGAATTATGTAGTAAGTATTTGGTAAGCATGTGTGTGTTAGGTGAAGTTTATAAGAGATTTTGGGGGAAAACAATGACAGTACTTCCACTTAAATCTTTATTGCTCATTTGAGCAAAATTAACTCTGGACTGTAGGCTTCTCCAAAGCAAATTGTTTCCAATTAGGTTGCAGTGTAATGTAATTCTGAAGTTACTGCTTAGGGAAAAAAAAAAGTCTCCTGCTCAAATTTAACTCCTTGACATCTACTATAATCTTATTTGTTAGTTTACCAGATCTGTACCATTCCCCTTTGTCTATTTTATGGTCTCAGTCTCAAGTACTGGAGACTGAGTCTTTAAAGATTTTTCTTTATTTTTTTTTTTTTTTTAAGTACAGCTGCTGTCCAGACATGCCTGCAGTATTTGGAGTTGTTAAATACTTTTGCTGTATCTTGTTTTTAGTAAATAATTATCAGTTTACTTTTCAGTTTGTAGTCTTGTATGACAGTCCAGAATGAGCTAAATCTCTCAAATACTTATCAAACAAAATACCCTACTGATTGTGGGAACCTATCAATCAAATCTGATAACCTAGATCAAAATAACCATGCATCAGGGCGTTAGTGGGTTGGGTGTTACAGAGGTAAGTGCATTAATAGTAGGTGTTGATAAGTATCCTCAGAGAAGGAGGAGGGAATGTATTCAGAAACGTAATACAGATTTCATTCCATCCAGAAAAGCATCTAACAGAAATAAACCAGCATTCTCCAATTTCCTGAAGCCTTTGAAATAATTAATTGCTAATATACTTGTATGCAATTCAGAACCTGTGATGACATGCAAATGATTACAAAGGTCAAATTCTGTAACAGCTCTTGGATGATTAGGGCTTCTTATAGTTTAGCCTACTTTTTCAGGGCACGTAACTGTCACATAGTGTACTGCCAGCCATTATTCTTTGTCCCTCTCCCTTTTAAAGGCTTTAGTATCTGAACAAAATCCAGATTATAGGATGTTGATTTTGTTTGATGGGGTTTTTTCTGGTTTTTCATTCCCTTGCTTTTCAGTTTTACATCTCTCTGTACTTGAAGGACTCTTTAAAATAGGACTCTTCATTGTGATATGTGTGGTAAATCACTGAAAGGTGATTATGTAAGAAAAAAATTTACACTGGAAATTTCATACAATCAATACCTGGAATAGGAAATCCAAATTCATAAACCGGGGTCATCTGTCCTCCTAACTCGAGTCCTATTAGCGTCATGAGAGCATTTTGGCAGTAGAGGGAGCTGTGAGGCGCTGAAGACGGGAAAAACACGGGCTGAGAGAGGTTTCGGTTACAAAAATAAGAAAAGAACTTACTTCTTTTTTATTCGCATATGGCCAGCAAAGTTAGTCAGAGAGCCGAGAAAACAGGGGAGTAAATTCTGTGAGGTATCTAAAAACCCACTAAAGTCATAATGACAAATATGGTTGCATCTGAATCTTTGTTTAGGCCTAAGGGCTGTCCTCGGGCCCATGTGGCATTGTGACCTTTTAGCAAAAAGCCTTACATGAATCAGCCTTTCAGGGCTTGCTTCTTTTCTGAAGGACAAGAGTGCCAGCAGCACACAAGTTTGGCTTGCTGATGCATCAGAGGGAGTCCAGGGCCGGGAGGCAGACTACTCTCTAGACATGGGGACAGGACTAGCTGACACTGGAAGGCATCGTTAGAGGGAAGCAGCAGATGTAACTAGTGCTGACCCTCGAGGCAGTTTTATTGCAGCCCTGAGGAAACACTGCAGCTCAAGGGGTGTGAGCCTGGGCTGAAGATAACACAGACTCCACAGCATGGTCAGAGCATGGTGTTTATTTGTCACCTGTCAGGAACACTCGTGTTTGGGGGTCAACGTAGTTTGAAATCATTCCTTATCATGTTAAGATCCTTTCAGTATTTTTATTCATGTCCTAAAAGAAACTTGCTCAGAGCTTGCTAATTCTCTTCCTGACACAGAATTATTTGAACCCTTGATAAACTGCAACAACTGAAAATCTGTATGTTTAAAAGCATGGTCATACTTTTTGAAACAAACGCAATTAAATTACTTTCTGTGAGATACCAGGATATCATCAGCACATGCTTTATATTATTCCTGTTGCTTAGAGGAAGGTATTAATGGGATATCATTTAAGACCTCCAAGTGAGCTGTATTATCACACCGTATTTTATGTTTATTCCATTTTTATATTTACACAGCATAGTCTTAGAGACTTGGGTTCTGTGAGTTTTCTTTCAGGCTTTGCCATCTGTATTACGTAATGTTGAATACAGAGAAATTGTTTATCCATATAAATAGTATGGTAAGGAAACCAAGTTGTCATTTGAGAACCAGTGCAAGAAATTATTGAAGTTCTGCTTAGAGAAAAGAATTTCTGCAGCCTTTTACATTATGGCACTGAGATAGGACTTGGTAAAGACAACATTTTAGCGTGTCTATCAAATTAGAATTGGATTTTGTTTATTCAAGGCAAAACAGTAAACATAAGGAACTAGCCTGTGTTTTCAACACGGCTAAGTAATTGCAGCTTAAAAGGTGCTGTGAGAGGATAAAAGTTAAAAAAAGAAAAAGGCAGAGGGTGTGTGGAAAAATGGTCTTTTTTTCATTGTTTTGGTTTGTTGTTGTGTTGGTTGTTTTTCTGGAGCTGTTCTGGGTGAAGTTCTTAGGCTCTTTTGAAGATTCTCTTGGCTTCAACTCCCTCGTATATGTAAGTCTGTTAAGAAATTAGGAAGAAAAATCAGTGGTTAGTATTACAGTTTAATTTCACAGATGCTATTGAGAGATGGGCAGTAGTGATTTAATGAATTGTGAGTTGTGGCTGTGAGGGGCCTGCCACTCTTGTGCAGGCTTTGAGGAAAGAATGTGAGAAAAGCAGCCTGTTGTCAATAGTGCAAGCATTTGGACCACCACGAGAGAGCTTTTGGGGACTTCAGAAAAAACTCAAAAGTGTTGAAGACCTGTGTTCCCAGTACCACTATTTAACAAGTTTCATCTTTGTGACTGTTTTCTTAAAAGCACTGAAGGCTTGGACTGTATGTTTTGGTATCTCACATCTGACAGCTGTCCATGAGGTTGGTGGGGTTTTTTTTATTTTATCCTTTTAAGAAGCTTGTGTCCTTCTATCAGAGAGCATCTAAAGCATTACAGTTCAGTTCAACTACAGAGCTGTGAAACACTTCCCTTTTGTTTCAGGCAGCCCCCTGTGCATCATCTCTTGCCCCAACACCAAACTGCCTTTTAGAAGGGCACTTATTGGCCATTGATAGCATTACACTGTAGTAAGCTGCTGTGGTAAGGGTTCTTAAGGCAGAGACTTGAAAAAGAAGGTATCTACACAGTCTGTATGGCTGTCTGTCTGTCTCTCTGTTTATATATACCTTCTGTATACAGGTTTTATTCACAGGCCTCAGAATGCAGTGGTAATATACAGGTCACATGGGTAGAAAAACATAGAAGTCACAAGTTGTGAGTTTTATTTTAAATCTTTAAATTTTGATAGATTACTTGATTTGAGAATTTTAACTAAAAATATTCTAAATTATTAATTTACTATATTAAATTATTTGGCTTGAAGAAAATATTTCCAGTTTCAGAACAGCTTTTAATTTTTTTCAGTTAAGGTATTGTAAAGTTGTATGCAAGTGACCACTTAACTTACCTGAACAAGCTCATCACCTATGATTTCTCTGTTCGCTTTGAGTTCTTTTCCATTATCTTTTCTAGTAAATGTTCCTACAAGTTTGTTTCCTTCCATGTTCCAAGAGCCCTGTAATGGGGAAAAAAAAAACAACCCAACAAACCCAACCCTGCAGATGTTTTACTGTAGATATGACACTGATTTGATTTTAAAACTGCAGGAATGCTTTAAAGTGAGAAGAGATGAAAACTGTAATAATGGGGTTTTTGGACATTGAGAGAAAGGCTGTAAAAACGAGATTTTAATAAAACCACTAGTTAATTGCATAGCAGTTAGGCAAGATGGTTTTAGTGCTCAGCACTCCTTATTTTAGTTGACTGCATCAGCAGAGAGAAATTTCATATAAATACTGACTCTGCCCTCTAGGTCCTGGACTTGAGTATTGCAAGTAGTAAAATCGCATTTGCCTGGGTTTCATGTTGTGAAAACTGCTGCATACTCTGCTTTTTGGACCCTCTGTGGAACCCTGAGTTTCATGTTGAATCCTCAAGACTATTGTCATGATTTAAACCCAGCCAGCTACTAGGAAGAAAATTAACTCTATCCCAGCCAAAACCAAGATAAATACCTTGTGGTTTTGTATATAAGCTGTAAGCATTCCTGAACAGTCACACTTTAAAAGTAAAATTTAAATTAAAAACTAGGAGACAGTTTATTCATCCTGAAACTGTACTTCATAAAGTTATTGCCATATATAATAAATATAATAATATAGGAAGTATCTTACAGTAAGTTCAGTCCCATCAGCCAAACTGTACTCAAAATCAACTCCCAGTGTGAATTCGATGTCTATGGTACGGAAGTTGCTTGATTCCTTGAGAGTAAATTTTTTTCCATCTTGTTGAATAGTGATCTTCAAATTATCATGAGCTCCTAACTTTCTTTTCATCATGTTAACACCTAGGAAAATCAATTAACATAAACCATAAAAAACAAAAGAAACAAAACCCACCAGAAAAGCTGGAGCATCATCTTTGTCTCTTTTTAGTGACTTTTATGTGGTGAAATGAGTTTATTCCAGCATTCTAACCCAAATTTTCATTCTTTATCACTTTTTATTGAGGCTGTATTCAGCAGTACAAAGTATCCAACTGGAATGGTTGTGTTTATATCCATATAATGCACAGATCGTAAAAACTTAAAGTGTCAGGATGTTAAAATTACTCGAATCATGTGTTTCTGTAGAACTGAAGAATGTTTTCCTTCTTGTGTAGTTTTAAAAGTAGTTTGATGTTATCAAATATTCCTGCTGTAGAATTCTGCTGAAAGCATATAATTCAGATTGTCTGAGCCTTTTACTCAAATGTAGACTTAGAGATTCTTTCTTCTGCTGAAATAAGTCTGCTGCAGTAAGTTAAATTGCTTAAGATTCAAATAATATAATTAAAATCAGAACATTTTGCAGTTTCCACCCGTCCCCCTTATGATCTTCTGAAAACAAATGCAGTACACTATGCAAGGGCAGAGCAGCAAGCAGCAAGAGGACAGGCTAGCCAGAAGGTAGTTCATAGAAAGCTTGAGTTTTTATTCAGTGATAGTGGTATTATTCTTGTAGAAGGCATTGGAAAAGTAAAACTTACCCATTGCTTCCATGAACTTTTCATAGTTTTCATTTCTGTCTATTTTCCAAGTACCATTAAATGCCATGTTTCTGCCAGTTGGACTCTTCTGAAGTAACATACCTTTGCAAAGAGACTTTATGTACTAGCTTATCTTGACAGCAGTTTATAGGATGATGTGGCTGACTAAAGCTCAACTGAGGCACTAATTCTTTTCAAGGAGATTACCATGCTTTAATCAAATTTCCAGTCATGACAACACTGCTTTGCTGAATCTCTTCCTTATTGCCCTCAAATCATGACAACATCTTTATTGCTCATCTTAATAAAGAATTGCTAATCTATTCATTTTATTCATCATATTTGAGTTGTAATGAAAATTATCAGTAAGGTAGAGAAAGGAGCCATACAGGGTGCTAGAAGTTGACCATGTGTTACAGTTAAAATCATTTTTTTCGTGACCTTTTGGTCTTAAAATGGGATTTGATGCAAGCTAGTGTGTTGTCGTTGTGAATACACATGTTCCAACTACAGCTATTCCAGTTCAAGACTTTCACTGCAATAGTTTGCAGAGGTTATCTTCGATCTGTTAAGGGAGCTCCTTTGATGAGCGTTCCAGCTGCTGTGGTCTTCCATCTTAGAAGTGCCTTTTTTTCTTCAATGCTAGGAAGAAGCAGCCACTCTTAATGTGCTTGCTACCTGTTCTTTCCTTTTTCTACGTTTTGTAAGGTAAAGGAGCCTGCCAGAGGGAAGGTGTTCAGGTTGTTTACTGTTAGTGGTGGTGGGGGAGTATCTCACAATATCTAATTAAGAACACCAGTTTGCTTTATTTTGTAGTTTTTACATGATTTTTTACATGTTTTTTACAGTTTCTTTGCACATTTTCATGTGGTTTTTATCATCTTGACTTACATAAAAGTTACAAAATTTGCAAAGAAGCAGGCATAGTTTTAGCAGAGAGAAATACTGGCTCTATATAAATATTAGAATTCCAGAACTTACATTTGTTTGTGAAGGGCAAAATTGAAATACTGTATCTCACTGTGAACTGAAGCATGTCTGGTATAGGCAAGACATTTCAAGATGTTTGACTTAGGGATAGATATGCATGCTAGCCCCTGTAATTGGAACTGGGTAAAAATTAGCTAACTGTAAAGTGCATAGTCGTATCAGTATGGTGCTAAATCCAAACTCAGTGTCTCAAAAAGTGTTGGAGCCCATTCCCAGTGCTCTGCTAATCACAGATGCCTATCTTACCTTTCGGGCTGCTCAGAAAATGGGCAAAATGAGTTTCTGTTAGAGTCAGATTACCTCTTTTTATTGCACTGGGGTGTTTCTTGACCCTTGTAGTTATCATTGTCAATCTATATTATATATTTGTTATACATGCATAAACAAAAATACCCAGTGTCTGGTTATAGTTTATCCAATTTATTGTTGCATAATAAAGTTAACTTTTTGCAATCTTTGCAGAAGGGTTCTTTCTGACAGTAAGTCAGTGTAGTGTAGTGCAGTGCAACTTTTGAACCACTTCTCTTGTACCTAGTAGAAAATTGAAATTCACATAATTTTAGGTATATATAAAATCTAACAAATAGAAAATTGCATTTATTTTGAGCATTTCAGGAAAGCTTTTCTACTTTTCAGGTGGGTTCTGCATTCTCTCCAAGAACCTGCTAATTAATTTCATTTAAGAAATGCTGAGTTATCTGAAGTAGTGTTTCTAAGTTATCTGAAGTAGTGTTTCTATATTTAAACAAAACTAATGTTAGTGATTGCTTCCTCATTTGAATTCAGTCTGTCTTCTTAACCTTTGAGAAAGTAACTCAGAGTAGTGACATTCTGCAGGTTAAGAGTAAATTTCTATATCAGACTTATGTCAGCAGTTTTTCTGAACCTTGAAACAGGGGGAGGTTCTTCTAGAGCGAATCCTCAGCTAAAAGGAAGATCTCTTTGATGTATTTTTCTAGTCAACTGTCTCACAACTTGCCTTTCCCCCCTTTTGATTCTTATCTCCCTCAGAAGTCAGGCTTACCATACTTTTTTACTTCAACCATTTTTACCATGGGAGCAGCAAGTAGCTGGGTCCTGAATTTTGCATCAAAACTTGTTGCTACATTTCTGCCTATTTTTCCTTTCCTTAACATTTCTCTTCACTGGGCATGAATCCTTAGGATCCTGTTCAGATCAGCCCCACAGATCTGTCAGTTAGGTAGAAGCCTCCACAGGTGGTCAATATTTATGAGCTTCACAGTGTCTCTATGTCTCTAGCACTGACAGGGGAAAGAACTGTTCTTCTCTGAGGTCTGTTGGAATGTCGGTGCTAGAACAAGCAGCCATCTTTCTAATCTCTCACAATTTGCATGAGTTACTTAGGACTATTATCATAATAAAATTTGACTTCAGTTTCCTCACCAGAATCGTATGATACACAGTTTAATCAGAATTCTTTTGAGTTCCTATAAAAGCTGGGTTTCCTTCTTGTCGTGGTTTAGGCCATAAATCAGCCACGCAGTTTGTTCACTCACTTCCCCCCCTTTCTTCCCTCTGCTCCAGGAGGGATGGGAAGGAGAATCAAAAGAATGCAACTTCCACAGGCTGAGATAAGAACAGTTTAGTAACTAAGGTATAACACAAACCACTACTGCTACAACTAGTAATAATCATGACAAGAGAAATACAAGGGAAAAGAATACAACAGCTCACCATGTATACCCAGCCCGACCAAGCCAGTGCACCCCC